>SJYA01002499.1:0-18790 GCA_006410615.1 Neotragus moschatus
CAAATCAAGACCACAATGAGGTACCATTTCACACCAGTCAGAATGGCTGTGATCCAAAAGTCTGCAAGCTTCTCTTCTTTTCATAGCTGTTTGTAAGGCCTCCTCAGACAACTATTTTGCCTTTTTGTACTTCTCTTAATTTTGCATTGTGGGATAATTATCCAATAATTGACCAGTTATTCTTTACCTACTTTCCTTAAATAGAAAATGATTCTTGAACTAGAGGATTTGGGGCTGATAGGTCTGGCTGCCTCTTCTCATAAAGATAATCCCTGCATTGACAATTTCAGAGAAGAGGAGTTTGCTTCTTTACACTGTGTGTATTCATATCCTGGAATTATGATCATCCATAAGATCCCATGTTGAAGAATTTTCCTCAGTACAGTGGTCCTCAATATTTCTGAGGCTGAAAAACTCTCTCCAGTAACAAATTAGTCAGAGCCTTCCATGATATTAGCCATATCAAACTGAGAAAATGTATAATAGCAAAGTTATTCTAAATTACAACATGTTTAGAATAATTTATATTTTTAAATACCAGTAATATGTATATCCATATACATTTTGAAAATAATAATACTTATCTACATGAGGTATTATTTATGTATTTTACAGATAGTGCAGTTCGTGAATATGGATCCTCTGATTCTTTGCAATAACTCTGAAGATTCTCTCCCAAGTAAGCACACATACACAAACTGCTGTACTCTTTTTCCTATCCTTAGTTTTAAAGTTTTTTTTTATTACATTTTTACAAAATGTTTTAGTCACTCAGTCATGTCCAGCTCTTTGCAAACCCATGGACTTTTAGCCTGTAGCCCACCAGGCTACTCTGTCCTTGGAATTCTCCAGGCAAGAATCCTGGAGTGGGTAGCCATTGTCTTCTCCAGGGGCATCTTCCACATCCAGTGATCAAACCTGGGTTTCCTGTTTTGCAGGCAGATTCTTTACCATGTGAACCACCAGAGAAGCCCAAGAATACTGGAGTGGGTAGCCTATCCCTTCTCCAGCAGATCTTCCTGACTCAGGAATCGAATCTGGGTCTCCTGCATTGCAAGCGGATTCTTTACCAACTGAGCTACTAGGGAAACCCATTTTACAAAATATCTCATAGTAAATGAAGGGGAAGGCTTTCAGAGCTACGACAGTCTTTTACAAGATGCAGAGGTACAGTAGCAACATCTCTGCTTTCTAGAAAGACCGTTAAGCACATAGAGAAAGTCCTGACCCTTCAGTCAGGGATTTGAAAACTTCCCCAAACCTCCTAAACTTCTCTTTCCAGATTTTTCTTTCACAATTTTCTTTACAAAATGCTTTACTCTTCTGAAAACACACATTGTTCTCATTTCTGTTTTTTGCTTCATATAAAATATCCTCTCTGTGTTGGACACCTACCTGCCCCTCAAGACCAGACTCATCCCATCCTTAGACCTTCTCTAACTTGGTCATCAGGCTGCCTTTTGTTTCTCGGTTCCTTGCCTTCCTTATATTTGACTTACTTAGATTTACTCTGATTCAATTCAGTTTACGCTCATTTAACACTTTCAGAGTATCACCCATCAGTCCAGGTTCCAGGGTTACAGAGTGAAAACCCTGTCTCTGCTGCTAATACACTCAGTTGCTCCTCTTATACATTTCAGACCCTCAACTCTATAACACGTGTTTTATTTTCATGTGGCTTATGGCATCAAGCAGATAGCAGTTGTTTTAAAATACATTTTGAATTGAAATAATAAAAAAAAGAGGTCACTGGTGAGATTTTCTCTGAAGAACTGTGTATTAAACGTCTTAAATCTTAGAAAGACTGACTTCTGTGACAGAATGTTTCTCTCTGGTCATAGTGAGGGGCTAATTAGAAGACGGTAAAGCCAAGTGTTGACTCAATATTGAACCTGGACTAGTCGCTGAGGGTTGTACCCTAAGCCTGGGGAGGGGGTGGAAAGGTAAATGATTTTTCATTGGGAGTTTGAAGACGGAGAGGTTTATCAAAGGACCTCTTAGAGCCAGACTGTGAAGGCTCTGTGGAGGCTCTGGTCATGGTTCACGGTGTTGACTGTACTGTGTGAACACTGACAGAATCAGAAAGAGAATATCTGGATTTGGAGTTTAAAGAAATGGATATCTCAGTTAATTTTTGGCTCCATTATCTGTATGTCAAATTTTTTGACTGCCTCTATTCCACACCCTCTGGTGGAAGCACAGCAGACCAGAATCTCTTAGAAAGTCCCCTATAGGATGGCAAAAGGGGCTGTCAGAAAAGATGCTCGATAAAGACTCCAGTTGGCTGCAAGTTTTTCAGTGAAATGACCTCAACGGGTCATTGACTTTCCTGCCAATCAAAAGCACAGATGTCAATGGAGGAGGCAAGAAAAGTAGATAGCACTGGACACACAAACATCTCATTTATAGTTGTCTTTGAGCAAACAGATCCCACCAAGGCTCCAGTGTTCCACTTACAGTGTGTGTTTGTGCTAAGTCACTTCAGTTGTCTCCAACTCTGTGCAACCCTGTGGACTTCCCCAGGCTTCTCTGTCCATGGGTATTCTCCAGGCAAGAACACTGGCGTGAGTTGCTAGTTGCTCCTCCAGGGGATCTTCCCAACCCAGGGACGGAACCCGTGTCTCTTATGTCTCCTGCATTGGCAGACAGGTTCTTTACCACTAGCACCACCTAGGAAGCCCTGCACTTATAGGTCTAGCCACAAATACTCACTGAAAAGCCATTCTAAGTCACAGCCATTCCTAAGACTGTCTGTTTTCCTTAGGCAGCTTGCTTAAACTCCTTGAATTTCAGTTCTCTCACTTTTAAAATATAGATGAGAGTAGATATGCCACCAGAATAGGTACTATGGTGTACCTATTATCTTGTTTTGTTTCAGTGTCATAGAACTAAAATATATAAATCTAAGGTTTATATATATATAAGGTTAAACCTTATATATATATAAGGTTTATATATGTGAAATCTAAAAGGTAATATTCCTTTTCTTTTGCAAGCTCCTCACGCTCTATATCCAGGTCTTTGTGTTCTGTGCTCCCTGGTCCCTGAGGGAATTCAGCTTCCCATAGATTAGGCATCCCTTTTAGCCATCTCAGGTGGGGGGGTGAACCAAATTTGATTTTAAAGAAATAAAAGAGTGTGATAAAATTGCATGCTGGGTTGCGAAGGAACATCACCATCATTCAGAGTTAATGTGAGAACTGAAATCAGTTAATGTATGTGAAGCCACCTAGTCCAGTGGCTGACACATAGTCTAAACTCAATAAATGTTTACTTCTCTATTCTACCTGTTTGTTTGTGTTTTGTATCCTGGAAACACCCATCATCTGAGCCATTTGAAATTCAAATATCTACACTTTTTAGACCAGCTGTCAGTAAACTGGGTTATTTGGACCTCTAGTATGCATAGAAACTCTTCAAAGTATTGAGTGGGGTGAGAGAGATTTAAGGAATTTGTTTTTAAATCCTAAAGCTCCATATTTACTTTTTTCTAAAATGATCAGCCAGGGGTGGATGCCAGCTCTCTTTCTCAATCTTTTCTTTTAAAATCATCTTTCTATTGCTTGACAAAAGAATAGCACACCTCCTACCATTTCCAAATCGTACTATACTATGTTGCCTGTGGAGAGGGTACCTCATATAAAACAAAAAGCAGAAATTATAAAAATATGTGTTGGCAGAGGAGAGCATTTTTGTAAAGGAAATTGTGAAAGAAAAATCTAGAAAACAAAGCGTAGACCCAGTTTAGGAGGTTTTCAAATCCCTGGCTGCAGAGCTGTTGTATAAAGCAAAGAGGTTGCTACTATCTTCCTCATCTTGTAAAAGACTGTCATAGCTCTTCCTTGCAACTTTAGCCCTACATTTCTTATGAGGCATTTTGTAAAATATGTAATATATATTATTGAAAGAAATGTGTCCAGGAAAATTTTACTTTTTGTGTTGAATAATTATTTTCAAACTTTGTAATATACTTATGTTGTTTGGAATAGTTGTATGCTGCTGATAGTTTTAATGGCTCACTCAATCTAGAAAAAATTATAAACTTAAGAGAATTATGAATATAAGAAATTAAAAACATAAATACATACATAAATACATAAAACATAAATACATGTTTCAGATAATGTACATACAATAGTTGTTTTTAAATGCTATTTATAATACACTGGAAATATCACCCTTTGCAACTATTTAAATTTTTGGTGAAAAACTTTGGAGAGTTACTTTAAAATGTGTGAATGGGTATATAGTTTTCAATCTTGGGAAGGGTTCAGTTCAGTTCAGTCACTCAGTCGTGNAACATAAATACATGTTTCAGATAATGTACATACAATAGTTGTTTTTAAATGCTATTTATAATACACTGGAAATATCACCCTTTGCAACTATTTAAATTTTTGGTGAAAAACTTTGGAGAGTTACTTTAAAATGTGTGAATGGGTATATAGTTTTCAATCTTGGGAAGGGTTCAGTTCAGTTCAGTCACTCAGTCGTGTCTGACTCTTTGCGACCCCATGAATTGCAGCACTCCAGGTCTCCCTGTCCATCACCAACTCCCGGAGTTCACTCACACTCACGTCCATCAAGTCAGTGATGCCATCCAGCCATCTCATCCTCTGTCTTCCCCTTCTCCTCCTGCCCCCAATCCCTCCCAGCATCAGAGTCTTTTCCAATGAGTCAACTCTTCGCATGAGGTGGCCAAAGGACTGGAGTTTCAGCTTTAGCATCATTCCTTCCAAAGAAATCCTAGGGCCATTCTCCTTCAGAATGGACTGGTTGTATCTCCTTGCAGTCCAAGGGACTCTCAAGAAGATAAGTAATCCAAAAATTTAAAAATCACGGTTATAGGAAATGCACAAAATGAAGTTTGGCCAATAATGCTGATTTTCTCACAGTAGGTAACAGAATAGTTGGGAAAAATAAAGAGCAGTGAAGAAGGGATAATTAGTAGCACATATATTCTTGCTTGGAAAACACCATGGACAGAAGAGCCTGAGGGGTCTATAGTCCATGGGGTCCCCCCAAAAATCACACAGGACTTAGCTGATTAAACAACATACCTGCTATAGTGGATGTACCATAGAGGGGCTTTGGAAGACTGAGAGCTAGAGAGACCTTTGTAGGGCTTATCTGGAAGTGAGTCTTGGAACAAACAGAGAAAACACAAAATGGCAACAGTTGCTTAAAAAGTTGGCCCCACAAAAATTTAGCCAGATAGTTGCAGCGAGTTGGTTTGGGGCAACAGCTACTGTCAGGATAGGCTTCCAGTGAGATGGGGCCTCTTCCTTCAAGCACAGTTGGTGAGTTGGAGTTAGTGCTGGTGGAGAGGAGTCCTGATGATTTTACTTAGGGGATGCTGAAAGCAGGGCTGTTTCTGACTACTCATAGTTCAGCTCCTGTAAGAGTGTGTGTGTCTTACACACACAGAAGTAAAAGCAGCTCAGAATTTTACGCATAAGTTAGGAAAAGGTATAGAGTGATCAGATGATGCTATTTATATTTTGAAAAGACTAAGCATTTCCCAACAGCTACTCTTGCCTATAGAGGAAAAGCTCACTTTTTGGTCTGGCATTCAGTGACTTCTCCATAAATATTTCTTATTTTGTTTTCCATCTTTTCTCTACATGGAATAGCAGCTTAATCTGGTTGTTTCTCTGTCATCCTAAATATGACTTTAGGATTCAGTAGGTACCAGATTAAGATACACAAAAAGTATGACAGGAGGTTACTTTTGACAGGGCAGTCAGGAAGAATTCATAAAAAATGGTGACATTTGAACTGATCCTTGACATATTGGATTTTCAAGCATGGGCTTAAAATTAAATATTGAACTATTGATGAGAGACTAAGTGTGTCCTAGATTTCTAGGACATTTATTCTAATAAAAGACATGGGAAACCTTTTGCATTTTTTAAAATCATTACATACTGCATAAGTGTGGCAATAATTCCTACATTAGATGTATGCTTAGGTTTCTGTCCACTCATGGAGTTATGAAGTAGGTACTTCCTGAAATTCAATCCACTAGTAAGCAGAATTTGGTATTAGCTAGTTCTGGAAAGTTATGACCAATGTAGATAGCATATTGAAAAGCAGAGACATTACTTTGCCAACAAAGGTCCATCTAGTCAAGGCTATGGTTTTTCCAGTGGTCATGTATGGATGTAAGAGTTGGACTGTGAAGAAAGCTGAGCACCAAAGAATTGATGCTTTTGAACTGTGGTGTTNTGAGTACAGTATTGTAAAGCAAAACAAACTAAAAAAATAAAAATTATTTGAAGTATAAAAAAAAAAAAAGAAAATAAGGGCCAGGCATTGGGCTGAACAGGCCATCCTGCCCTGGAGGACAGGAGCAAAGGAGCTGAAATATAATAATATATTTGGACCCAAAAGAGTACCAAGCCACAGAGAAGCATTCTGGAATCAAGGACTTTGACTTGGGCTGATATGAACTAACAGGCACTCTGCAAATATTTTGTTACAAGCATTCCAGTAAAGACTAAATGATATGTATTTTAGTAGAAAGTAATAAGAAAAAATATTAAATATAAATCATTTAACATTAAAAAAAAATAAATAAATAAATATGTTAATACATGTGAAAATATCTCCAAGGAATTTAAAAAGACCCCAAAATGAAAAGAATCAAATTCTAGATTTCTTATTCTTTTTGAGGATACAGTGAGATAACCTGATTGATAATCAGTCATTCAAATACATTAGGTGGTGTAGACAAAGCCCATGAAAGGTGAAACTTTTTTTCTATCTCCAGAACAGTAAAATATCACATAGCAGGTATTCACTGTATATTTAGAAAATGAAGGAATAAATGGGTGACTGGAGGCATTCGAGGGCCTTCCTCTACCTGGCTGATCTGGCTGCCAAAAGTTCGGTATCTAGGTGACTGGCTTAGTAGAGTCTGTGAACTGTGTTTGCTTAATGATACCTTGATTCCATCTGACTTTTCTCCCTGACTATTTTGATAATAGTAATAGCTAACATTGCTTGAGGACTAAATATGTGCTGGGAGCAGTGAGGTACTTTACATGAACCTTTGGTAATCCTCCCAACCCTGAAAAGATGTGTATCCTTATTTTAAACACCAGATATTCATACTCAGAAAGGATAAGTAACTTACAAAAAATCATACAGATGACATACCAACTTGGATCGGGTAGATTATGCTGTGATAATAAACAGCCTTTATATCTCAGTGACTTAAAACACAAAGGTTTGTTTTTTCTTGTTTCACGTATTCATACTGAGTCAGGAGAAGGGCCCTGCTTGTCATCCTTAGGGATCCAGGCTGCAGAGCAGCAACTATCACAAATATTTCTGTACCAGTAGAACAGACACCGCTAGAGAGTGCCATACCAGTAATAACACTTGGCCTCTGAGTGACATAACGCCCTTTTTATCAAAATGCACTGGTCAAGGTTAGTCATATGACTTGACCCAACTGTAGGCAAACTAGGAAAATGTACCCTATGTTATGTACCTGGGAGACAGAGGGAGACATTTTGAGGGTGATGTAAATAACTCCCAGAGCTAGTAAGTGGAAGACTTAGTTTACAACTTCAAGCATTACCTACTTAAAAATCAGTTTTATATCACAAAACCACATTGCTTGCCTCAGCTTACCTAGAGGTTTGGGAATGGGGAATATCCATTTGACTTTTAATAAGGTTTGTATTTTTGAGGCAACTTATGGCATATGATGTATCTTCCTAAATTGAGAATAACTTTCTTCTCAGGCTGTCACATCTGCAAACATGACCCCTTTGGCCTATGGCAGATGAGGCTTGAGAGTCAGACTCTGGTAAGACAGGCATGGTCCCTCTCCATGCTGTCTCCTGCTTGTTTTTTCTATAGTAGAAACAGTGTCATTAACACGATTTTCCTCTCTTCCAGGTCCAGAGCTCCTGGAGTGACCTAGCAGTTGGCAAGGTGTGCCCTGAACTACAGTTTTATCAGTGGGCCAGAAGCAGTCCTTTGTGCAGACTTGGAAGGAGCTGATGACAAAGGCCTTTCAATACTGCTGAGACTGTAAGTTACGATCATTCACATTTCCATCTTTGTAGGCAGTCTATGATGTGACTTTGGAGACCGCCCAGCTGAAATTCCCAGAACTGGAATTCAAGATCTTTGAAATTAGCCCTGGCTCTATCACTTGCTGTGTGACCTTGGGCAAGTAATTTAATCTCTCAGAAGTCTGAGTTTTCTCATCTGGAAAAAGAATTCCAGTTCCAACATTCTCATTTTTAAGATGAGAACTGCCTATCTGTACATTGCGTGAGTGGCTAACATCTGAGCAGCAGTCAATATTTTACAAAGCTTTTCTTCAGCTGCCTTGCTATGAAGACATGATTACTGCGATTTTCCCAGTGAAGAAACAGCCTTGTAGGATCAGGTGACTTGCCCAAGGTCTCACAATTGATCAACAGCAGAAGTAGGACTTAAACATAAATCTTCTATCTCCAAGTCTGGCATTCTTTCCCTGGTCTGAGTTCATGACTGGTTAGTCCACAGGATGTGAAAAAGAACCCAGAAGTAAAGACAGGGAGTGGCAGAGAGGAAATTGTAGAGGATTTAAGCCCTTAAGGATTCACTTTGAATCCAGGCTCTGCCATTTACTGGTTTAGAGGTTCCTAGAAAAGTCTTTACTTCTTTTTTTTCTTTCCTATTTGGTAAAAGCAGACAGGGCTGATAGTCACCTGGAATACACTGGTACAGCCATACTGCTTACTAAAATATTGAAATCCTTCTGTACTGTTTGATGACTAGCCATTCCATCTCTCCCCCTCCTTTCAGATCCACCTGATATTCCCATGATTCAGCAACAAGAGAGTTAATGTGTTACTCAGCCAGGGACATTAAGGATTCCCTCCATTTCAGGGAGCTGCGGTTGGTCCCAAACCATTTTGGTTGTTAAAATTTTTTAATGTCAACACTGATTAGAGATAATAATGGCAACATTCTTCCCCACGTCAGTAGGTTGCTGTTGAAGATCAGATAATATAAAACAATGAAGATGACAGATGAGCTATAAATCTTAAAGGCAATTTTTTTTTTTAATGTTGTAGCAATGACCTCTGGGGAAAAAAGTTCTATTGTACAGAAAATAACATGTAGGATTTTTACCTTGGCGAGATTGCTGCCTATTTGTCTATTGAAGATTATCAGATGGTAAAGGAACTTAGATAAAAATTTTATTTATCTCTTTATTTTTTTCTGTGCTGGTCTTTGTGCCTGCTTTTCTCTAGTTGTGGCAAGTGGGGGCTGCTCTCCAGTTGCAGTCTGTGGGATTCTCATTGTAGTGGCTTCTCTTGTGGAGCGTGGGCTCCAGGGCATGTGAGCTTCAGTAGCTGTGGCTCCCAGGCTCTAGAGCACAGGCTCAACAGTTGCAGCCCATGGGCTTAGTTGCTCTGAGGCATGTGAGATCTTCCAGGAGTGGGGATCAAATTCGTGTCTCTTGCATCGGCAGGTGGATTATTTACCACTAAGCCATCAGGAAAGCCCCCAAAATTTACATTTTTGACTTTGAATATTCTGATATTTGGGAATCGAACTCATTTTTTTCCACCATAAAAAACCTATCACATCCTCTCCTGATTTTGTAGATCTAGGTTTTTGACCCTTATTGTTTTCTATATCTTATTCTTGTACAATGTGTCTTTCTGTGCAGTGTCTCACATGATTCTTACCCCAGATGCTGCTTTAGTCCAGGGTTAAAGGCACTAAACTCTTCGTGGCAGGTTTATCACAGAGCCGAGGTCTCTAAGAGTCCAGCTATCCTAGAACAGCAAGAATAAGGAAAATGATAGCATCATCAAAAAACAATGGCAGGAAACATCTATTGAGTGTTTTTCACATGTTGAGGACCCTGCTGAATGCTGTACATATTCTATTAACCCTGGTGCTTGAATGCATCCATTTCACCCACGTGATTAGTCTTAGCTGCTAATGCTGCTGCTAAGTCATTTCAGTCGTGTCCGACTCTGTGCGCCCCATAGACGGCAGCCCACCAGGCTCCCCCGTCCCTGGGATTCTCCAGGCAAGAACACTGGAGTGGGGTGCCATTGCCTTCTCTGAGTCTTAGCTAGAGTGCAGCAAACACAGTCTGCAAGCCATCCAGTCCCTGGCGTGTTGTTGGAGGACCCATGAACTCAGAATATATAGGACTGAAACAAGAAGTATATGCTGCAGGGATTGTATATGGCCCATAAAGTCTAAAATTGTCATTATCTTGTCTTTTATAGAAAAGTGTCAATACCCCTTTCCTTACTAATGGTTCCATTAGAGTTGGGCATGAGGTCCATTCAAACAACAAATAGTTATTAAGTCTTAACTACTATTTTGAATGTTGGGAGTACATCAGTAAGCAAAGCAAATTCCTGCTCTCATGTGTTTTTTATTCTAGTTTTAGTTAATGAGATTAAGTTTGTGGCTGTTTGGTAAAGGTTTCTCTCATTTAAGTAGGCAATAGTGAAAAAGATATCCTTTTCTACCTCTAATTATTTCTTTCTTTAAATGTGATCCTTCTAATTTATGATCATGAGGGGAGACAGCTCAATACAGAGTTAACACATCAAAGGGCACAGAAGAGAAGGTCAGAAAAATTAATTAAGCTGCTGAGTCAATCAGCCTTGAAATCTGCCATACCTAATATTATGTAATGCACATATAAGTTTATATATATATGTGTGTTTTCCTTGTTTCTGCTTTCTATGGCATACTTACACATGTACGTTACCCAATTTAATTCTTATAACAGCCCTATGAAGTGCTTAAATTGTTCTCATTTTGCAGAAAGGGAGTGTAAAGATCAGAAAAATAACTTTATAGTCTGCACAGTTAGTAGAAGAGCCAAGATGGAAACCCAAGTCTCTCTGTATCTCTCAGGTCTCTAGTCTTTCCCTATCATGGAATTTCTAAGCAGTGAAGATTGTTAGAGGGAAAGACAGGGAGTCAACACGAGGACAGTTTTGTATCCTAAGCCTGTGTATTGGCTGCATCACTGAGCTTCATCCTTTTGCTTCGGCCTAGAACAATGTTTCTTGACTCCCATCCCACAATGAGAAGGCAGCATTTTTCCATTCATTGAAAAGTCATTATCCTCAGACAGTTGTATTAATATAAATGTAAGTAACCAAGCACTGAAATCTTCCAGGGAGGGGCAGATCTACCAATTTCCATCCCCTTTCCCCACCACCATTTAGATCATTTCTCACCTTGTCAATTGGAATAACAGACTCCCACATGGTCTTTGTTCAGTTCACTCTGGCCTTCTAATCCAATCTCTACACTATAACTGGAGGAATAAGATGAATTTTCAATATGATCTGCAAAGCTTGTTAGCTTGGTATTTCCTTAGACACCCTCCTACTTTCTCTGTTCCAGTCACACCTTTATTGGCCATCAGCTTATGCCTGGAATGAACTTTCCTTCTATGTCCAATAAACACCTATT
The DNA here is from genome assembly GCA_006410615.1 of Neotragus moschatus. NCBI lineage: Eukaryota > Metazoa > Chordata > Mammalia > Artiodactyla > Bovidae > Neotragus > Neotragus moschatus. The sequence goes on from SJYA01002499.1 coordinate 11,470, forward strand.
TGTCTTATGGATATCTGTTCAGATTTTCCTTTTTCATGCAAGCATTGATTTTCCTAACTGGATTGACCCCTATCGTTTGTCCTCATCAAGCCATGTACCTCTCCTTCAAAAGCACATGGCACAATTGTAGTTTTCCCCCAGTTTGTATGATTGTCATTTTAATTTATCTACCATGCTGTATTTTATGCTGTAGGAGAGCAGTGGACACATTGGTCACCATTGTAAACCCAGTGTCTGGCTTGCTATTGAAAGTGAAAGTTGCTCAGTCATGCCTGATTCTTTGCAACCCCATGACTATACAGTCCATGAAATCCTCCAGGCCAGTGTACTGGAGTGGGTAGTTGTTTTCTTCTCCAGGGAATCTTCCCAACCGGGGAATCAAACTCAGGTCTCCCACATTGCAGGTGGATTTTTTACCAGCTGAGCCACAGGGAAGCCCTGCATGCTATTGGTGCTCAATAAATACTTGTGGATTGAATATATGAATTTATGCAAGAAAAGGCATCTTATATTTTTTTCAGTGATCCAAATCAAGGAGATTTTAGAGCTCAGGTTGTATTAGTTCGCATCTCTATAGGAAATACACTAGAATCTCAAATGGAGCAATTGAGGAAAGTTGAATTTAGGAACTATTTACACAAGTTTAAGGGAAAACAACAAGGAGTAGTGAAGCATCTTTAGGCTAACAACAGTGGGGAGAAGTTGGTACCCCTAAAACTGACTGCTCAGGGAAGGGAGCACTTCTGCCCTTAAGGGAATAATTGTGGTTCTAGAAGAAAGTCAGAGGATAGGCTGTTGTAAACAAACCCAGCTAACCTGAAGGACCTCTCCAGGGCCCAGTGATGCTAAGATGATAAGACCAAGAAAAACCCCATTATCATTAACACTCTCATTCCTCCTTTGGCCTGCATCCAGTGCCTCCCATGCCATTAACCCAGTTGGATTTACCCAGTAGAAAGCCAGAAGGCAGGACATGAAATGATGTAGTCTGTGAAGGCTGAAATCCAGGGCACCATACTGGGTAGAAAATGGAGGAAGTGTGTCAGGCAGGACAAATAAAAAATAGTCAAGTCATTGGGACTTTTCTTCTTGTTGTTCAGTTGCTCAGTTGTGTCCAACTCTTTGTGATCCCCATGGACTGCAGCACTTCTAGAGACATTTCTCTCTCTTGCTTTTCCGAAAGAATTACTAAGACAAATAATGCTAAAGGTAACTTGAAATGTTTTAATAGAAGGGAATCACTAAAGTTTGAGAGATATATAGGTAATCAAAACTACAAGTTTTCTTATCATGGAAATGCCATGAGAAGTGTAGATTAACGATAAGTATCTGGGATTTTTAGTTAGATGGAGCTCAAACCAGCTCTGCCACTATCTACTTTGGTAGCTTTGGTTTTCTTGTTTGTAGAGTGAGGATTATAATGCCCATTTCATAGTATCATTCTAAGAATCCAAAGTCTGGCACATGGTATAGACTCAATGGACATGAATTTGATAAATTTTGGGAGATAGTGAAGGACAGAGGAGCCTGGCGTGCTATAGTGCATGAGGTTGCAGAGAGTCAGACATGACTTAGTGACTGAAAAACAACAACAACAGGGTACTCATTAGTGGGTTACTGAGAAGTGTATGTAGTGATTATCTCAAAGGCCTAGCACTGTGATGGAATATTTCCCTGGGAGCTTTTGTTGTTGTTAGGCAAGCAAACAAAGTCTCCAGGAAAGGAGCAGTTAGAGAATAAGTAGGCCAGAGAATAACCAAATATTAATTGCATATTTATCTTCTCAAGAAAGATTCAGGTCACAGGCTCTAGCAGATTTGCTGTGTAAATGAACCACTTCTCACTCTTGCCACTTCCCCAGTCCATTTCTCACCCACCTCTCTAGATCTTTGAGAAAACTTCCAGTCCTAAAAGCTAATGCATTGTAGATCATGAGGGTTGTATACATCAGTGAACTACTGAGTCACTCAGCTACGTGCAGTTCAACCACGGGCTATTGAAGCCAATAAAAGCAAAAGAAGTTTAGAACTTCTTAGTGGGTACTCCTACCTTAAGACAGTAGTGACATCACATCACTCAGCTCAGACGCATTGTGTGAAAGTGACAACTTTCCCCCCTCTTAACAAAACCCCTGTTTGCTCACTTGGTGCCAGATGGCTCATATATAAACACTGAAGGACAGATTAAAGACTGCATTGTACTTTTCTTTGCCATTGCGTGAAGGGCATTATTTTCCAAGTTGATAAGATCTGGAAGGAAGAATAAGGCACAATGGACATTTATTTTAACCACTAAACACTCACCTTATCTCATAGAGTGCCCGGGGCTCTGTTCTACTACTCTTGGTCACAAAGCTTATGCCATTAGGAAAAGTAAAGATACTTGGCTCAGAATTTATTTCTAGGGAACAGGAAAGGGGTTAAGAAGAGGGATGAAAAAGCAGAATTAGAGGGCCTGGAAGACCAGCTGGGATAACAGTTTTTATGCCTGGAGTCCTCTGCAGACAATATGATTCTTGCTCTCAAATGTCTGAGACACGCCAATAAAGAGGCACAGACACCACCAGTGTAGATGAGCCAGAGTATTAGCAACAGAAGCAAACGCGTCCTCCTTCACAGACATAGCCTTTCCCACTGCTTCTGTCCTGTGTTGACCTGTGTCTTCTCTGTTCTCTCCAAACAAGGCTAGCACTTCCTCTCTCCCCTCCTCCCTTTTCCGCTTATATTCATGTCTTGTGTTGTCACAGTTCACTCTTGAATTTGAAGTCACAGTGGGTCAGGAATTAAGAGGCCTACTTCTAGCTTTAGATTTGTTGTATTATCTCTGAATATGCCCTTTTATTTAGGTATTGTTATTATATCATTTTTCAGAACCTATTTAAAATTGAAACTATGGTTGAGGTACAGAATTATGCGAGTCTGACGTTTGTACACATTATGAAATGATCACCATGATATATCTAGTTGCCAGCTGTTCCTCATATAAAATTATTACAATAGTGTTGACCATACTCCTTATGCTGTTTATTGTATCCCTGTGGGTTATTTACTTTATAGCTGGAGGTTTGTGCCTCTTAATTCCCATCACCTCTTGGCTTCCTCCAACCCCCTTCTCTCCAACAATTACCTGTTTGATCTCTGTGTCTGTGAGTCTGTTTTTGTTTTATTATGTTTTTTCATTTGTTTTGTTTTTCAGATTCCACATGTAAGTGAGATCATAGGGTATTTTGTCATTCTCTGTTGGCAAGATTTCATTCTTTTTATGACTGAGTAATATTCCATGGCGGGGACCTTTCTACTTTGTTTGCCGTATACAAAAATGGGTTATGGGGTTGTAGGAGAATAAAGTGAAATCACACCAGCTTTTCCCCATTTCTTGAGGCCTTCTCCCACCCTCTCACCTTGTACATGACCATCCTGTTTCTGTAGGCCACTTCTTTTGTGAGTAGCAAAGGGTTGCCAGGAAGAGGCTGGTAGATTTCCTTGTTTTTACCAGAAATAGAGAGTATATCATGACTGAAGGAAATTACTCTGAATAGTTCTCAGCAAAACAATTCTATTATAGTAGGGGCATGATCTCAATGAGGAAACTGACACTTGAAGATATATCTGTGTGTACTTTCTTTGGTTCAGGAAGGGAAAATAACAACACAGGGTTGTTTGCATTGCAGAGAAGAACTCTTCAAGGTTAGAACTGGCTTCAATCTGACTGAAGCTCATTGGCCTGTGATTTCTGGGACTGAACAGGCAGCCAAAAACATACAGTCTGGATTCATTACGAAGACACTGTATTAATGTGTTACTAGAATTATATAGGGCTTCCCAGGTGGCGCCTCCTCCCAGTGCAGGAGGCACAAGAGATGTGAGTTTGATCCATGGGGTCGCAGAAAGCCAGACATAACTGAGCACACATGTGGATGCAGAATTATAGAAATACAGTATTAATAGCTGCTCAAGTATTTTCAAATTATATTCCACAGAGCTCTATCCATGGAGGTACTTTAAGTATTCTGCAAATGTTTGGCTTGAATTTTATTTTATTTTTTAATGTGGCCAGTTCTTGATTATGATTCTAATCCTTATTTTGGCTTTCTTTTACAGCCTCTCTCTTAGAATCCAGTTTTCAGTAGACCTTGTGCTGTGCTGTGCTTAGTCACTCAGTTGTGTCTGACTCTTTGTGACCCTATGGACTGTAGCCCACCAGGCTCTTCTGTCCATGGGGTTTCTCCAGGCAAGAATACTGGAGTGGGTTGCCATGCCCTCCTTCAGGGGATCCTCCCAACCTAGGGATTGGACTCATGTCTCCCAATTGCAGGCAGATTCTTTACTGTCTGAGCCATGAGGGAAGCCCAAGAATACTTGAGTGGGTAGCCCATCCCTTCTCCAGGGGAACTTCCCAACCCAGGAATCGAACCGGGGTCTCCTGCATTGCAGGTGAATTCTTTACCAGCTCCAGGGAAGCTACCAGGGAAGCCCCCAGTAGACCTTACCACTACTGAATAATAAATCAGCTTAGTTTCTTTGTTAGAAACCTGAAATAATGATTCCCAAATCACCTTGGGAAAGTATACGTTCTTGATGCCAAATACATTTTTGAAAAGATGTTTCCATCTTGTGTACCTTGATAAAATAGCTTTTTGGAAGTCCATCCTCTTGGGTAGATCCTGAAATCTGGAAAGACCCATTTTGGAGTTAGAGAATGCCTACATAGAATAGGAGCTGGGTAAATCAAAGATGTGTGTGTGTGTGTGTGTGTGTGTGTGTGTGTGTGTGTAGTAGGGAGTTAGAAGAATAATGACTGTCGCAGGCAACTTATATTTTGGCCCCAAATGGATTTACCTTACTTGGTCACGCTCATTCACTTATGAATAATATTTGGCAGTTTTCAGATCCTGTCTCTGAGGCTGAAGTTTTAACTTTTAGAGGCTATTGGAAGGAATGTTCTTCATTCTTCATCCAGTAAAGGCCATTCCCAAGGAGGAATTTTTTTTTAAATGGTTGAGGTATTAGAAATATGGCTACACTATTTCACCTTAAGGTATATGATTGCCAGATTTCTGAGAAAAATAAAAAGAAATTTAATTTGAATTTCAGGTAAAAAACTATTTGTCGTTTAACTAACATTCAAAAGCACAGGGTATCATGTTTTTCATATGATGGTCCTCTAAGCTGGCTACTTTGTTCTGATATATGTTAAATTCCAGATTTACTAAATTGCAATCACTCCTCCATAACCCCTTTTTCCAAAGGGCTGAAGTCCTGCTTGACTCAGTGCCAGGAGAAACGTGTGCTATGTACAGTGCCTTGCCACGTCCCCATATATCTGGACCCAAAAAAGCATGACCCCAGGCCAAGGAGAAACAAAAGAGGAAAATCACAGCTTGGGTCTCTGCAGTCTTTCAGGCCTGACCTTGGATGTTTTGCAGCCTTCCAGTAGCCTGGCAGCTTGTCCTGAGCAGTTTAATGTTGAGATTCTTTTAAGTGATTGTGTTAGTTTCCTTTTCATAAGCCTTATCTCTTCCTTGGAGTGTGTTTTAGTTTGCATGGATGGAGTTGAGGCTCCCTGAGTCCTCACGTCAGACTCTTGTTTCTGTGGGATTTCATTCTTTGCTTATTTGCTTTAGGAAGAGGCTCACTGATAAAGGAGGGCAGTCATCTAGGGGCCAGGGGATCCTCTTGTGCAGCTGCCCGTGGGGACCCTGACTTCTTATCAAGCTGCAGAGGTTTTATTTATAATCATGGAATGTTTTAACTGAGAAGCACCTTAACATGTTCTATTAAAATGGGACATGGGAAGTGACCCCCTCAACATTGTCTCTGAGTATTGCTTTTAATTTTTAAGAGGAGTTTTACTCTTTATCTGTTATACATTGTTGGTTTTTCTGAAAGATACCACTTGATGAAAGGATCCTGCAGCTATAAATGAGTTATAAAATTTTTCATTATACCCCAGCCCTTTAAAAATAAGGAATCTGGAGCCCAGAAGTGAAGTGACTTGCCAAAGATAATGTAGCAGGTTAGTAGCAGAAATGGGACATAGGAGTTCAGGTCTTCCAGCTCCGAGAGGGTAATTTTCATTCAAGTATACCAAGTCCCTAACACTGTGATTCAGCTATGCATATTTCGGGGCCCAAGAAAGAGTTCCTTGGCTCTTTAGTTCATGTGCCTTCCTTGCCTGCTTTAGGAGGTTGTAGATTTTTTTTATTGCTTCTGGAGTGGTGGCAAGGTGTGTTAGGCTTAAAGCATAAACATTTGGGGGATAGTAGACAACTGTTCTATTCCATCCTATTAGGTAAATCTAGATAGGGGGTTGTTTTCTGAAAGTAATGTTTTATGGAAGAGAGAACAGAACAATCTGGAGACTTAAAATTAGGATGAGTGGCCTGCTTTTAGAGTAGAAATAGAATCTAACAGCAGGATATGCCCTGGCACGTATCCTTCTCAGTTTTGATTTATTTGGTGTTATTGGTATTCCATCACCTCTGGATGTGTGAGAAACGTATGACTCCCTTTTCTTTTTCACTCTTCTTAGATGGACACTTGGCTGAGGTTCAGTCCTTCTGTTATACCGTGTACTCTGGTTTGTAACCCTTTCCCTGAGGAATTCTCTATAGTTCCTTTTTAGGTTGTCCACATACTCCAGGCAACAATAGGGAATCACTAAAACCAGAAATCACAGCCTCAAATGTCCCTTATGCTTCCCTTATATGTAGAGCACTTTACCATGTCATGAGGGAATAGAATAAAAAGATTTTTAAGGACCTGGAGATTAGGTTGCAACAGACCTGGATTGAGAAACGCTGGGCTGGAGGAAGCACAAGCTGGAATCAAGATTGCCGGGAGAAATATCAATAACCTCAGATATGCAGATGACACCACCATTATGGCAGAAAGTGAAGAGGAACTAAAAAGCCTCTTGATGAAAGTGAAAAAGGAGAGTGAAAAAGTTGGCTTAAAGCTCAACATTCAGAAAATGAAAATCATGGCATCTGGTCCCATTACTTCATGGGAAATAAATGGGGAAACAGTGGAAACAGTGTCAGACTTTATTTTGGAGGGCTCCAAAATCACTGCAGATGGTGACTGCAGCCATGAAATTAAAAGACGCTTACTGCCAACTAAGGTCCATCTAGTCAAGCCTATGGTTTTTCCTGTGGTCATGTCTGGATGTGAGAGTTGGACTGTGAAGAAGGCTGAGCGCCAAAGAATTGGCGCTTTTGAACTGTGGTGTTGGAGAAGACTCTTGAGAGTCGCTTGGACTGCAAGGAGATCCAACCGGTCCATTCTGAAGGAGATCAGCCCTGGGATTTCTTTGGAAGGAA
>SJYA01002499.1:24198-152397 GCA_006410615.1 Neotragus moschatus
AAAAAAACCCAAAACAGTTGAATCAATAGTTGAAACGAGTCAAACAACGCAGCCTCCACACTACATTTGGTTGCTGTTATATATTAAGTCTCTTAATTGCATAGAGTTCCTCTTCCCTTGCTTTTTAAATGTTTTCTAAAAACTCAAAACCTAAACAAACAAACAAAAAAACCCAGAGTGCTTTTATTATAAAGAAGTCATTTGCTTATTTAATAAATAAGACATATGTAACTGTCAGTCAGAGGGTCTAGTTACTATAGCTAGAATTAACATTCTGAATTGACATCAGTCCAGCTGAAAGCAAAGAAATATACTGCTGCTGCTAAGTCGCTTCAGTCGTGTCCGCCTCTGTGCGACCCCATAGGCGGCAGCCCACCAGGGTCCCCCATCCCTGGGATTCTCCAGGCAAGAACACTGGAGTGGGTTGCCATTTCCTTCTCCAAGGCATGAAAGTGAAAAGTGAATGAAATCACTCAGTCGCAACCCCATGGACTGCAGCCCACCAGGCTCCCCCGTCCCTGGGACTCTCCAGGCAGGAACACTGGAGTGGGCTGCCATTTCCAGTTGAGTTAATTTGTGCATCTTATCTTACAGCATATTTCAATTTGTTTTTATTTATTTATTTTCTTTGATGTTTGAATTTTCTTTTTTAAAAAATATAAATTTATTTATTGTAATTGGAGGTTAATTACTTTACAATATTGTATTAGTTTTGCCATACATCAACATGAATCCGCCACAAGTATATACGTGTTATGGCTTAAGGAATTTTAGTCCTAAAATCTAACTGATATTTGTTATAGAAAGAGCGTTCTTACTTTTAAACATCTAAAATTAAGTGTTCTTCTCAGCAGGAAAACTCCTCTTATATCTGGAGACCCCCACTCTGTTCTCTCTGATATGGGCTGACAATGCTGTCCTGCTCTCTGGGTCACAGTCTGTCTTTATCCTGTTCATTGGCTGCTCCTTACTGCATGGACTTTATCTTCCTCATGAGCCTGGACAACCTGGTGGAGGGGGCTGAAGGGAGCATCTAGCTAGCTCCTGGGATGAGAGGGGATGAACAGGAAGGCAGTGGAGAAAGAAACACCAGACAGGTCCGAGACAGGAACCCAGAGAGAGACTGGAGCCTGCAGAACTAAGTTAGGAGAAAGGCTGATGAAGAGGGACATTTAGCTTTGGCAGTTATAGAATTTATATTTCGACTGAAAGGGGAGAGAGTGTTTATTCCATTTATAAGCCCCCAAGTGACCTTAATTTTAAGTAAGAAGTGATTGTAATAATAGCTCTGTCAAAAGAAAAAGACATGAAAGCATGTTATCTTACAGTTAAACTAGACTAAATTTTAAAGAACTGATAGCATCACTTGCTGAAGCCATTAAAGGCACCTAGAAATTCCACTTCACTTCCCTCTAGCAGTGGTTCTCAACTGTGGCTCACATTGGAATCCCCTGGGAGCTTTATAAACTATTGATGCTAGACTGCTACCCTAGCCACCAGGTTCTAATTTACTCTGGGGTGGGATCCAGAAATCAATATTTTTAAAAGCTTACCAGGTGACTCTAAATGCGACAGCATTCATGGTTAAGGTTAATTTCTATAATTCTTACTTTACTATCTTTCCCCCAGTTTCATTAGTATAGTTTATTGGGGGAAGCAACCCATATGTTGCTTCTCTTTTAATAGTTTTTAATAGATTCTGCAAGTTCAAATATATCACTATTTTTACTATTTAAAATTTTCTAAGCACACATTTTTTTAACCACATTATGCTTTTGCTTTTTCATAATAATGGAAAGCTAAGTATAAGATTGTGTATGACAATCATAGATCACTTAATGAAGGGATTCTAAACTAAATAATAGCTAACATGAAAATATACAGGGGGATTTATAGCAACTAAATAAGCAGCTAAAACCATCTTTAGAGATTTCTTGTTAAAATTTGTTATGCTCTCTAAATGTCAACTTCTGCTGTTTTGAGGTTTGGTTGTATTTTTAGTTATATTATAAATTCATTATTAATATCAAAATTATCTTTAAAATGTACTAAACAGATACTGATTGAGGACTCTCTATGTTGACTCAGGATGACTAACAGATATAACTGGTTTAAATAAAATCTAAGATATTTTTGTTCATTAGTCATTTATAACTAAATTAGGAAAACAAGAAAAACACACATGAATTTATGAGAAAACAGTGGGTAGTGATCATATGACATGCTGCGTCAGTTACTACCTAGGTACGGAATCCATTAATATAAGTTGAAGTAGCCTATCTTGTGATTCCTGATTACTATTCCAGTATCTTCCCAAAGTAACCCTTTGGTTAAAGGTCAAATTCCTCCTGTGACATATTAGAAATTCCATCTATAATTTTTATTTGAACATTTTCCTCCCTTTCTCAATAATGTAATCCCGCCCTAACCACCCACCAGAGAAAACAACACAGGATTCTTTTGTGTGGCAATGGCATTTTGAGAACAAGAGAGCATGACTCGTGCAGTTAAGCTGAATATTTGCATGTCTGCATGAGGCTGTGATTGTGGTCCTTTGGACAAGAATCGCATGCATCCATCTTAGGAGTCACCAGTCCAAGGTGAAGAAATCTTTGGACTTAAAACCAGGCCCCTTGGCAGGATTCCGTTTTTGAAGGGAAAAAAGCACCCTAGAGTGAGGGGTGTATGTGTGTACAAACAGAAGTGGTAATGGCAGATTTTACAGATTGGGCAGCATTTCCAAGGAGCTGTTTTCTAATAACAATGAGTAAAGGATGAAATCTTTGTATTTCAGCTTTTTAAATTATGTAAGAGAGAGGAGCTGCTGAAACTAGCATCTGGTACCTAGGGAATCAGCTGCTGAGTTGCAAAACTTGATGTCATTTATTCACCAGACCAGATTGTAGAAAGAAGCTATGCCGGAACCCACACGGCTTAAGACAACAAAGGAGTGCTTGTTGCTCCCACTACATGTCTACCATGGGTCAACAGAGGGCTTTGTGATGCAACACAATTGCCCTCGCTCTGGGAGTCGACAGGAGCAGCCACTATTTGGAAATTATGGTCCATGTGGCCGAGGGAGAAAAATCAACTCTGTAGGGTCTAGCATCTGCATCAGTCTTTGGCTTGGAAGTCACACAAACCAATCTTGAGAGTTTAGGATTTAATCAAGTTTTATAAGATAAAAACGCCATTGAGATAAATACAGAATCTTTTATTTAGGACCTCGGATTCACTTGTCTAGAATGAGGGCACGTGCAGAAAGGACTGAGGGCTCCGCATGAATAAGCCAGTAGAGTTACATGACAGCCAAAAAAAGCTAAGAGGATTTCAGGTTGGAGTGACAACATCCATTTCAAAATTGGGTCCTAATAATTCCATTATCCTCCCTAGTGGTTAGACCATCTCAGAAGTATCTATTCAAATTTGGTATTATACTTGGAGAGAGATTTTCATAAAGTCAGTCTAAATAAAAACAGAAGGGTCAATGTCACAAAAACTCTTATATGAGAAATGGTTGAAGAAACTGATGCTATTTTAAAAGAAGACAGAGGTGACATCCAAGCGGCGAGAATGTAGAGAAGGAATTCAGTCTATTTCTATGTAAGAGAAAGTAGAATGGAACTTTTGAACAGAAGTTAAATGGAGAAGAATTTCAAGTCATTGTTAATAATAATTAGAATTCTCTAGCAATAGCACAGACTATAAGGTGCAGTTTCTGGCTCTGTGGGAGGTACTAATTAAACATGATTTNCAGGAGTTGGTGATAAACAGGGATGCCTGATGTGCTGTGGTTCATGGGGTTGCAAAGTGTTGGACACGTCTGAGTGACTGAACTGAACTGAACTGATGGCAATGTTAGTGGGTGGATGAGCATTTGTTCCTCCTCAGCTTATGAGACAGGAGGTGTATTGTTTCTTGAACTTTGCAGGTGAGGAAGCTAAAGTTCCCAGAGGATCAACAGGGACTTTTAAAGTCTCCTGGCTAATGTAGGACTGAGAGTGGGACTTCATTCTGAGATTCTTAACTTCTAGTTCAATGCTCTTACAGTACCTGAAGGTCCAGGGGGGAATTATTTGGGTGGATTACATGACACAGATTTAAGCAGTGATTTTTAATCCTCACACTGTAGTGCCATGGAGATCTCCACCAATGGAGATTCTGGTGCAGTAGATCTGGTATGGAGCCTGGAATTTGTAGTTACAAACTCTCTTGGTGCTGTCGACTTGCTACCTCTCCTTCATTCTCTGTCTTAATATTTTTGGAGCGCCTTCCAAATGTATGTTGGAACTTTTCTATCCTTTATATCTATAAACTACAGATTTTAACTTTTACCTATGTTGCATGGTATTTGGTTGCCCATTCATATTTTACTAAAATACTCTAAAAACATTCTGGAGATGTGGAGTGGCCTTGTTTAAATACACATCATTGAAGAATGATCAGATGAGGGCCTGGCCATTCTTTCAGTACCTTTTGGTTGACTCTTAGTATCAAGAAAATCTTAGTTGGATCTTTCCTTTGGAGTGGTTTGTGGTCCCAAAGAAGAATTCTCCAATCTCTTGCCCTAGAGATATAACCCAGATTGTGACATTATAAGCAAGAAACCTGGGAGGCATAAGCTTTTGCTTAACCTGTTATTTACAATATAGAAATAATGCCTCCCAGTGTGCCTTATGTCTCTGAGTGTATAGTCCTTCACTTTCAATCTGTTTATAAGAATCAATATTCAGGCTTATAGGTGGTAGAACAGTGGGTTTTTTTTTTTTTTTTTTAATGAATGCTTTACCAGTGTTTTGCCATGTTTAGAGATTCATGATGCATCTAGTCCCAATTCTTTCTGGGCCTCCACTGTGTGAACCTGTATCCTATTACACACCTCCCATCCCATCTCACCACTGGTATATAGTGTTCTGCCTCATCTAGCATGTTTTCCAGGTTAGGATTGCAAGTGGCAGGATCTGATGGCTGCAAGAGAGGCATGGAATGGTCTTCTTCCTTCTTTTTCTTTCTCATGACTGTTCTGCTTCCTAGGATCTTCCTTCATCTGCTCAGACCTTTGCTTTTCTCCTGGCTTCAGTGCTAATTCAGAGCAATGCTGCAAAGTAACTTTTAGGTATATAAATGTGAACATGTTTATACAAGTATGTGATACTGATACAAGCCGAGACAAATAGATGAATAGAACAGAAATGATTCCAAAACAGAGGTCACTTAAATGACTTTTGTACTTAAAAGTAAAACTGCAATTCAGTATTTATGCATCTTGGTTTCTTCATATGCAGAATAGGAATAACTGTAACCCCATGGTAGTAATGTGAGGGTTAAATGCATTAAAATAAATGTGCTCAAAGTAGGGCTTGGCATCTAATAAATATTTCATAAGTTTTAGTTACTGTTTATGTTCTCTTTATTTCAATAAGACTTTCCCTGGTTCCAGGCCTTAATCAGATTACTTTGAAATTTCATACATTATTTCTTTTGGGACTTAATACGTCAGTATCTTGCTTTGCTACCAAATCCTTTTACATGCATTAGTGTTATTTCCAGTTCTCTGAGGATGGACTCCCACATAAAATGCATGTACTTGCTTTTCAAGTTCTCATGGCACCCAGCACAGTGTTGAAGGAGGAATTCAGTGTGTGCTCATCACTTCAGGGGTAAGGCCATGCTTGTCAGGTGATCAGCTTTTAACTTTCCAAGACACGAGGTAGGAGGAGTTCTGTATTTTTTAGCCCTAATTGGTATCAGAAACAGTGCTATTTTTACATTTTTAGTAAATAGCCCTGGATCTTATGTATTCTTAGGGATAATGCCTGACAGAATCTGTCCACAGTTAAATACACTGTGAGGAAAAGTAGAAGCTTGTTCTTGACCTCCCTTTCACCTCTAGGGGCTCTAAAGAAGACAGGAAAGAGTTTATGATTTTTCTTATTTATGAATGAGTCAACTTTTCTCATCTATATTGTATTATGCATTGGCTTATGTATTTTATGTGGCAACCTAAAATTACAAGGGTATTTTTCCTCTCTTCATTTTCTTTTTCCTTCCATCTCTGTGTTACCTACTGGCACTTAGGAAATCTGTCTTTTCAAGGTCCTCCTGCTTTCCCAAGAAAGGACATCATGTCTGTTGGTTGCCTTTCTTCCTGTTTCAAACTAGTCTCATGGTGCTTTCTTTCCCGAGGGACAGATAAAACTACTGTGCTGAAACGGTCACTTGTGAATACAGTAATTCTCAGGAGGCATAAATTCATATCCTGTTCTCACTGTGTATTTTATTAACTGTTAGAATTATTCTATTGCCAGGCCCTGGCTAGAAACTGATTCAGTGCCCAGTGCTAACAACTGTCTTTAAAGGCTTATGAATAGAGTCATAAACACTATTTACATTAGTAGAAACATGTAGTTTTATTAATATTATTTCCACCACCCACTGCCCTCCTGCTCACCACAACATGCACAAGCAGTTTGTAGTAAATGTGTGGTTACTATGCAGTTTCCCCATTTTTTTGTGTTCACCTGTGGATAAATTTGTTTGTTTAAATTTATTTTTTATAATCAAGTCACTCTTGTATCCTGGCCTCCAGTCTTCAAATAACATGAACCTTCCCAGATTTATGTTCTAAGGTTTTTCTTTTCCTTCTGTAAGACTAGGGTCAAAAATAATAAACCTGGGTTATTATGCAAGGAACCAGGAAGTTAAACTGTTGCTTAATACGCATTAGCAGAAGTTTAACTGCAGTAGGGCCCTGTTGTAGGTTTAATAACATCATGGAACTTTCTTTAGTTTAATGGCAAACTTGATGATCACCTCCCAGGATATTCCATTTCAGCTTCATATCAAAGAAATGTGAAAATAAAAGTTAGAAATGCAACTAATCTTTGTTTTTTCCTCAATTTTACTCAAGAGGGAGTCTAGATAGTTGAAAAAGAGATTATTCCTACTGTTTTAAGATGCAAACCATGTCATGTTGCAACAAATCTGAAAAAGAAGCAATGTCCTGCAAGAGTTGATTATTTGGTGACTGGATTTCCACTAAGACTATCTGGTAATGCATGGTGGATATCATTATATAGTTCAAAGAATCTCTAATACTGGGCTTGAATTCAGTCCAACTAGTTTATTCAACATGCCAGACAATCTGCTAAGTAATGAAGTCAGAATAATGATAGCAAGAATTATAGCTGAAAGAGTCTGTCTACAAAAGATACACAGCAAAGAAATAAAAACTCATATTNTAAGACTATCTGGTAATGCATGGTGGATATCATTATATAGTTCAAAGAATCTCTAATACTGGGCTTGAATTCAGTCCAACTAGTTTATTCAACATGCCAGACAATCTGCTAAGTAATGAAGTCAGAATAATGATAGCAAGAATTATAGCTGAAAGAGTCTGTCTACAAAAGATACACAGCAAAGAAATACAAAACTCATATTTTTCACCTTCACATAGGGATAAGGAACATCAAAGAAAAGTTGTCAATTATATACTTAATTTTTTACATGCTGTATTTAACTATGCATTTTATATTCCGTGTCCTCAAAACTGATCACAGTATTGAATTGGGCCTGAGAATGCTATTTAATTCCATGTAACACTGCTGACAAAGAAGTATCGACAAGTCGCCTATCCTATAGAAGCAGTTTTGAGTAATGGTTAAATGCATTGAATTTGGAGGTATAGTTATACTATTGCTTTGCTATAGGAAATAGAGCAAGCTTTCTATGAATCTCAACTTCTCTTTCTGTAAAATTTGGATAATAGTTCCTACATGAGAGTATCAGTATGAAGATTAAATGAAATAATGCATCATTGTTTAGGATAGTGCCTGGAAAACAGTAAGCTCTTTAAATAAACATTATTATCCAACTATATTTGTGTGACTGTCTTAGCAAGGGTCTCTTTTATGTAACTCTTTCTATTTCTCTGAACATTTTAGTGCTCAAAAAAAGCTAAGTTAGTTGATTAGTGTTAACAATCGTTACTTTGATTTTGTACCGATGTCTGGTTTGGGTAACTGCTAGTGAAATGACTCGATTCATTTTTTATATCCAAGTAAGTCTTTTAAATGTTCTATTTCAGTCTTTTGATTATAGCAGTGTGTTTCCATTAATCCCAGTTTATAGCCAAAGACTGTTCTCAGTTATTATAGGAGAGAAATATGATCATTGGGCACTAAATCTCTCTCTCTCTCTCTCTCTCTTTTTTTTTTTACACGGTGGCTTCTGTCTCTAATTAAAGAAGACTGAGCTTATACCTAGTCATAATGAGGGTAAGCGAGTTTGGATGGTAACATTAACCTTAGAGCTTGCTATATGATGGGCTTTGCTGGGGTCTGTGTAAATGAGAAAGGATTGATTGGGTGAAGCACATGGGTTCTGAAAGGAAAGCCTGGGGCATTGTCTTTTGGCTCTAATACCATCCCACACTCCAATATATACACAAAATATGAAGAAGGAGATCCGTTTTTAATTTTATTTTGTTAGTACTTTTTAACTACTATAAACGCTTTCCCAAGAAGCTGTTGTGTCCTTGAAATAAGTTTTGCTCTATTAAAATTGAGCCTTCTCTGTGTAAGGTCTCTGATGGCTTTTCTTGCTTTGAATATTCAGTAGAAAGAAGCCCTTATGATGTCTTTGCCAATATTTTCTCCAGTCTGGATCTAGTTGAGTGAACATTACAATTTTTTTTTTCAGAAATCAAAAGTTTCTCATTAAAATCTTTACTTGAAATTCACATAGAGTTTAATAAAGTTTCTGAGTTAAGTTTCATAGCTAATAGTCCATTAAGAATAAGGAGTGATTGACTTGTATTTTTATTAGCCTTTGGCTGTAAGTGACCTTAAAACACCATCTAGCACATTCAAAATCACCAGGCATGACTGCTCAGTGCTCCACCTAATCTAACCCTTTCTTTTGTTCTCTTGTTAAAGTCTCTCAAAATCTCCATTGGAAGAGAGTGTCAGAATCTCCTTTACCAGTCTGTGGTAGCATCTTACAATTCATACAGTTCTTCAGAAGAAAACTGAACAGTGTTCTTATAAGTGTAAATGTTTATTTTGATATTTGCTCAGGTTGAGGCTGTTCCCGTTCTGTTGGCTACTGTATTCATGTGCTAGTTGTTAATCATGGTGCAGATTAACAGTGGGTTGTACACGATAGGAGCTGCACCCAAAGAAGCTGTGCCACAAATCACGTAGCAACAGCTTGGAGTCTTTCTCAGGATGGCGACCACGTCAGAATGTTATGCTGTCCCCACCTCCCTCCTGCAAACATGCATATACAATACACAACACTAGTTTCACCTTTTATCTGTTAATTTAAGAAAATCCATAGTGGATTATGGATTATGAGCTATTAGAAGTATAGTAAAGCTTTTTATTTTAAAGCTTTTTACTGAGCATGTCTTTCCTTAAACAAAACTGCTCCTTCATACTTTTGAAAAGTAACAACACATATGTGAAAGAAGTTTTCCTGGCTAGGAAATGAAATGTGTCCTGTTTATCATTATGAGTCATTCAGTGAGAGTATTGGTGGTGTTTTAACCCTAAAAATCCTTTATTCATTATGCATATTTTTGAGTCTAATTAAAGATACAAAATGACAAAGAGTGGCAAACATTTCATTTTTTTTTTCACTCTCCTTGCCAGTAGTTCACAAGAAGGGTCTTGTTAAAACATAGCTAACACTAAGACAATAAAGCATAATAAATGTGAATGCTCCAGGCTGTGTGTTGAGCCTCAGACTATGCTGCCTGTGATTAAGTCTGAAAATGTTTATAAATAAAAGCAAAGGGTTTGTACTCTCAAAAATTTTTCTCCATACAAATTTCTTTATGGAGCACTGAAATTTCCCTGGTTCATGCATCTTCTTTTAACTTAGAAGAAAAAATTCCTGTCCTCTTTAACATATGCCACTCCACGAGGGAATACTTAACAATAAAACAACCCATTAACAAAAGTGTGTTTATAAATATCTACCATGTGGCTGGCAAGAAATCATTGGTTTATCTCATCCATGTATCTATTGGCTTTAGGTTAGTAATGAATGTCAATTACTATGGATACAGAAAGGAATTTTTATATTGATGAACTCATTTAGACTTAGAAAGCTGACTCAAGTCTATCTAAATAGATTGCTTTTTGATAGATATTTTCCTTTGGATAGATAAAGGCACTTGTTTTTTTTTTAATATCATTTTTACATTTATGAGGGACAAGCTGATTCTTAGCTTTTGGGAGCTGTTGAATATTTTTCTGCCCATATGAAGAACTGATCGAATAATTTACATGTGGTTCACTGTCTCTCTTCGATTTCAGGGACTGGGAAGGATGGGTTAGTGCGTGAGAAATTGATGCACTAAAGGTGCCAAAGACTGCTTGTCTTGAGCAGTACTGATAGAGGGAGAGTATTTCCTTTTTAGTCCCTGGGAGGCCTGTTTTCTTTTTGGTTTGTTTTGCATATAGGGATGAAAGGGCTTCCCTGATGGCTCAGTTGGTAAAGAATCGGCCTGCAATGCAGGAGACCCAGGTTCGATTACTAGGTCAGGAAGATCCCCTGGAGAAGAGATAGACTACTCATTCCAGTATTCTTGGCTTCCCTTGTGGCTCAGCTGGTAGAGAATCCTCCTGCAATGTGGGAGACGTGGGTTCGATCCTTGGGTTGGGAAGATCCCCTGGAGAAGGAAAAGTCTACCCACTCCAATATACTGGCCTGAAGAATTCCATGGGATCACAAAGAGTCAGGCACATCTGAATCACTTTCAGTTTCACTTTTCACTTTTCACATGGAATGCTGAGATTCAGTTTGGAAGTATAATACAGTTAAATCTCAAACTAATTAACTTAGTAGAATGACTACCACTGATATTTCCAGTTACCATAAAAGTCAGACTGTGCCGTGGATGCATTGTTAAAATAAAACACAAGTCTTTAAAGGACTATTTCCCTGGCTGTGGAAGCTATTCCTGTTCCTCTGCTGCTATTTTGCTGGGAAGGATTGATAATTGAAACTCTCTGGCACCAGCTTGAATATGAAATGTGTCTAAAGTGCACTCATTAATCCCACGAATCACAGACATTTCTTGGGCATTTATCATGCTCAAGGCATTACAGTTGACACTGAATATACAAGTATCTGTAGTGTGATGAAATGGGAAGTTTAATTAATGAGCTCTTTTTTATCTTCCTAGTTTTACTGGTGCTCGTGAAGTCACTCAGTCATGTCCGACTCTTTGCAACCCCATGGACTATAGCCCCACCAGGGGCCTCTGTCCATGGGATTTTCCTGGTAATAATACTCTATTTGGCAGGTACATACTGGCCGCCTATTACTTGAGTGTTGTAAATAGCACATGTCAAATTTGTAGCTTCTAACTGAAAGGTCTCATCTGGCGTGAGATAGGGACAATTCGAGGCAATGCTGACATACTAAATAGGTTTCTCATCCTATTTCCAGACTGGGTAAAAGACCCATTGAATTAGGAAAGAGAAAGAGCAGTTAGATAGGAAGAGGAGAATTAGGTGTAGCATAATAGTCCTGTACTCAGCTCTTAACATCCCAGTGGGGATGAGGCTGGGCAGAGGACACAGTTAACATTTGCCTTGAGATTTTTAGGTTTCCAAGAATAGAGGGGCTTGGGCTCCACCTTCCTTTTTGAAAACTTTGGAGAGGGTGGTCTCACAGAAGTGTCTTGTGTTATCTTTGACAGGTGAGTGGGATAGAGGTGGTGGCTTATATATGTCCCAAATATCTATCGTAGTGTGATAGATATTACAAAGGAGAGGGCAATGGCAACCCATTCCAGTACTCTTGCCTGGAAAACCCCATGGATGGAGGAAGCTGGTAGGCTGCAGTCCATGGGGTCGCGAAGAGTCAGACACGACCTAAGCAACTTAGCAGCAGCAGCAGCAGACTGAACTTCTTACAGAAGTTAAGAAGAAAGAGAGGTTACCTTGGCCTACATTTATTGAAGAAAGTTTGTTTTCTTGTTTTAGTAGGTATAGGGAATATATATAATACTATGTTGGCTAGTTAGAATTAATAAAATGCAAATCATTCCCAGAATATGAGCAGTAATACTCTTGACTTCTCCCTTTTTTGCCCCAGAATATGACCAGTAATACTCTTGACTTCTCCCTTTGCCCACATAGATAATATTGAAAAAAAAAAAACCCAGCTTTTTCTTATTGACTGGAAAATAGAGCAGACAAACATTTTATTGACCTTTGGGGTACTTTTTCTTTCTTTCTTTGTTAAACGACTCCAGACCTGATGGTTAATAANCCCAGAATATGACCAGTAATACTCTTGACTTCTCCCTTTGCCCACATAGATAATATTGAAAAAAAAAAAACCCAGCTTTTTCTTATTGACTGGAAAATAGAGCAGACAAACATTTTATTGACCTTTGGGGTACTTTTTCTTTCTTTCTTTGTTAAACGACTCCAGACCTGATGGTTAATAATTTCCTTTTTCCTTCCTCCAAAACAAACAAACAAGCTGAGGTAGCAGGAGTCCCGAGCAAGTGCCACCTATCCAGTGTGTGATGTGCAAGAGAAGTAACAGCCCCTAATAGAACAGATTCCAGCTGCTTCATTTTTAAATAAACTTAAATCCTAATAATCACTGAGATCATGGGGCATACATATCCCTTGAGGGTTTTCTCCCCTGTAGCCCACATTTCTTCCAGATGTTCCTCAATCTCTAAAAATGCAGAACAGTCATTGACGAGGCACCACTACCATAAATTTTGCCTGCCCCAGAAAGACTCCAGGTAAGAGCCTCCTTACATCCAATTTCCATTCTAAAAGTAAAGTAATAAACCAAATTACAGCAAGCCAATACAACTCCTCTCTCACTCTTTATCCCATTCAACTTGACCTTACAGGGACCCAGAAGAACAATGAAAAAGTTACCATTAAATTAACTGTAAACTGTACCATATGAACTGGAAATAATGACTCTAATGTTTGCCTAAGCCCTTGGGAGATGTTGCTTAGTTTTAATTATTGATCCTTTATAGTAAACTTATATCCTTCAAAGCCACTAGTTACTAATTGGATTTGGAGAATAATATAGAATTGCATAAATAAAATCTGAATTTAACATTTATATTATATNTAGGACAAAGAGAGAAAGGGGGTTAGTTGGCAATTAGATAATAACAAAATCCTGGGAACCTGAGTCCAGAGCAGATACCTGAGTTTAGCAGTGGGACAGATGGGATCGGGGAACAGGGCGCACAGCCAAAAGAGGTGGAAAGGAGTTGTCGGATATAAAGTCACCTACTTAGTTTTGCAGAAGGCTGGTCCAGCCCCTCTTTTGTGTGTAATGGGTGTTCACTCTGTCGAAGAAGTACTTGGATGGTCTCTTGAGGGAGGGAGAGAAATAACTTTTCTTACCAAGTTAACAGCCAGAACCTTCACACACCTAAATAAACAACCTTCCATACCAAACATCACATTAGTTTATAGGAAGACGTCAGGGGTAGAGCTAAACCATTGCTTTAAAAGATTTCCCGTTGGAGGAGTCTGACACAGGCGCTGGAGGAGAGTCTTGCTGGGCTGGGCTGATAAATGCTCTCAGTGTTTTTCCCAATGGCTCTGTTGAAGTTGTACTTCTTCAAATACAAGATTTTAATGTTTTCTTGAAAGTGAAATAGCTAGGACTTGACTAAAGTCCAAACGTTCTCTTATCTCTTGGATTTGATGGGTTGGTTTAGTGACAGAATCTTTACTTATTTCTTTTAATTTCAGTCTCTGACTCATTGTCAGCCTTTTTTGATGACCAGCCTAATTTCTTTTGTTAGCAATCTTTGGTAATTACACCTTTCTCTCAACAGCATTGGTGAACACCAGGCCAAGTTCTTCTCTTGGCCAGTCTTATCTTGCACTTGCTTTTCAGTGCTGTCCATTGTCTCTATGGTTTCCAGTTTCCAGATTTACTATCTCCTTTTTTTAAAATTTGAATTTAAATTTCCTGTTGACATTACATATGATCAGACTAGAATGGTAGGAGTCAAAAAGTACTTAAGATAATAAAATGAAAGTGAAAGTCACTCAGTTGTGTCCGACTCTTTGTGACCCCATGGACGATACAGTTCATGGAATTCTCCAGGCCAGAATAATGGAGTGGGTAGCTATTCTCTTCTCCAGGGGATCTTCCCAACCTAGGGATCAAACCCAGGTCTCACACATTGCAGGCAGATCCTTTACCAGCTGAGCCACCCGTGGGAAGATAATTAAAAGTAACTATTATGAGACAAATACTATATAGTGTTACCTCTGTGTATGTGTGTGTGCTTGCTCAGTCATGTCTAACTCTTTGTGACTGCATGAACTGTAGCCTGCCAGACCCCTTGTCTGGGATTCTCCAGACAAGAATACTGGAGAGACTTGCCATTTCCTCCTCCAGGGGATCTATCCAACCCAGCGACTGACCCTGAGTCTCCTGCGTCTCCTGCATTGGCAGGTGGCTTCTTTAACGACTGAGTTACTGAGAAGGTAAGCATGTATGGAATTACACATATAGTCTTTATGTTCCTAAAATTGAGACATTTTCTTGTGGCTTATAATAAAAGTCCACAAAACAAGGCAGCTAAAATAACAATATTATAGAGCAGTAACTTTCAAAGAATGATCAAATGACAGTCACTGGAACTCTAAGAAGTCTCAGGGCTACTGGAGGTGGGGGATTGTTTGAAGGAGGCTTAGTTTGTTGGGCTCTGAGCTCCTTTCTCGATAGTTATACTTTTATTCTGTTTTATGTATCAAGATTTCAAGTAATTCTTTTTTCAAACCAGAGTCCATGTTTAAAATTTTTTTTCTAAGTTTTTATTTGTTATAATGTTGGAGAAACTTAGTTAAGAATTTGGGATGTCAAAGTCAGAACCACAAGGTTGACTGGACTTCCTGGCAACTTCTGAGGATAAAAAGGCACCATGTTTATTTATAGAGTCTCCATTATTTTGTTTAGGAAAAAAGGAAAGGAAGAGGGAGAGAGGAGGAAAGGAAAGAAGGAAGGAAAGGAAGAGCAGACTAATACGTATGCCTTGTAAGGCAAGGCAAGCATTCCCTTGGTGTTAATTATAGGAAGAATTTATCTGCACTTTTAAATGAGGGACGTAATGGGCAGTGATGGTTTCAGTTATAGTTTTACATAAGATGATGTTGTAATAAATTTTTCTTTTAACAACCTTTAATGAAACATAAAGTTATAATGTTAACTGAAGAGTCCTCTTGAGAGAGGGCAATAAAATAAGATATGTAAAGTGGACACAGCAACCTTTCTAGCCTACCTCAGAGCATTGTTGCTGAAAGCTCATATGATATGCGAGAAAAAGGTAGAAACATGTCAGAATTACCTAACATTTAGATACTTATTTCATTAAATCACATATATTTTTGAGTTCAGGCTCTGAGCCTGGTATTATTCTAGGTGTTGGAAACGCTCAGTGTCAACTGTTATAGGTTATGTTTTATTTGTCTACTCATATCTTTTGAAAATTATATATTTAATCTTATTACTTTGAGAGATGAGATTCATTACATGAAGAAATTCTTGATCTGTGTTGCTGCAAATGGCATTATTTCATTCTTTGTATGGCTGAGTAATATTCTGTTGTATATATGTACCACATCTTCCTTATCCATTCCTCTGTCAATGGAGACATTTAGGTTGTTCCATGTCGGGGCTATTTTATGTAGTGCTGCAATGAACATCAGGGTGCCTGCATCCTTTTGGATTACCATTTTCTCTGGATATATGCCTAGGAGTGGGATTACTGGCTCATATGGGAGCTTTATTTTTAGTTTTATAAGGAACCTCCATACTCTTCCCCATAGTAGCTGTACCAAATTACATTCCCACCAACAGTGCAGGAGGCTTCCCTTTGCTCCATATCCTCTCCAGCATTTATTATTTGCAGATTTTTTTTTGGTGATGGCCATTCTGACCAATGTGAGGTGATACCTCATTGTACTTTTGATTTTAGTTTCACTAATAATTAATGATGTTGTGCATTTTTTCATGAACTTTCTTTCTTTTTGCTATTTTTAAGTCTTCTATGGAGAATCAATGTACCATGTGACCTAGATGGGAAGGAAATATAAAAAAAAAGAGTGGATATGTGTTTGCATAATTGATTTACTTTGCTGTACAGCAGAAACTAACACAATATTGTAAAGCAACTGTATGCCAGTAAAAAGCAAATAAAAAAAATAAGATTAATTACCTGAATTAATTGAGTGCAGCTTGACAGTTGTACTTTGGGATGCTCTCAGAATATGGAATCATTGAGTGTTCGTGCTGGAAACATTTCTAGAGATTATCTGGTTCATCTTGCTAAAACAAGAATCCCTCTCACAGAGTTCCTGAGGAAGGGCACCAGGACCTCTAACTGCCTATATTTCTATAAACTCTATGTTTCTGATTTATAAGTAGTTCAGTCTATTTTAGACAGCTTTGGATTTTAAAGAATTTCTTCTTTGTGTTGAACAATTTGGAAGGTTGGAGAACACTGGTAAGGATAGATTTTAAATAATCCTCTTTGTTCTTATGTTTATCACTGGCACTAGTTCTGCCATCAGAAGCATGATAGAAAGGCTCTTTTACCTTTTCACTTGATAACCATTGAATTTAGAGATGNTCTATTTTAGACAGCTTTGGATTTTAAAGAATTTCTTCTTTGTGTTGAACAATTTGGAAGGTTGGAGAACACTGGTAAGGATAGATTTTAAATAATCCTCTTTGTTCTTATGTTTATCACTGGCACTAGTTCTGCCATCAGAAGCATGATAGAAAGGCTCTTTTACCTTTTCACTTGATAACCATTGAATTTAGAGATGTCTGCCCTAAAAATTTGCCTTTTATAAGCTAACACTCGCAGTTCTCTCATTCTCCACTTGAGATAGTTTCCAGACATCATCTTGGTTGCCCTTGTCTAGATACATTGTTTTGACAGTGTCCTTTTTTACAGTATAACATTCAGAAATAAACATAGTGTCCCAGATCTGGCCCAGTACATTGGATTCTATTTTCGAGAGCTTATTGTACATATTCATTTTGTTTCTTTTTTTTTTCAAGCTTCACATCAGCCTGTAATTGAAATATATTTTTGAATGACCTCTGATTGGCTGTCTCTCAAAGTGCTTACCAATATTGTCAAGCTTGTTATACATAAAAGTAATTTATCACTTGAGAAATGCTCAGATGAGGTAGTAGACACAAGGCTGTTTGTAAGTCATTAAACGCTATATAGATATGAGATATTGCAGTAAAAGTCCTCATGTTTTCAATATGTCAATTCTGAAATCGTTGTTGAAATACACTTGGATCCATAGAATTTATTTCCATGCCATTTCATTCAAGCTGTTCATCAGATGCCTTTTCTTGAACGTTTAATTTTTCAAGGAATACATTAATTGGGCCTACTTTTTGGTAAATTGATCAGAAAGTAGTTATTGAGCACTAATAAACGTGCTGCTAAACACTGCTGGGTCAAAGAGATTGAAAATAATCTTCCATCAAGGAGTCTTACAGAGGCAGGGTGGCCTTGGGTAAAACTGTATTTGTCTTTGTTGCTTTCATTAAAATATACTTTCAAAATGGTGCTGATGTATGGGAAGAAGAGAGAACTCCAGCCTGGGAAGCTGAAGAGTGGTGGATGGGGCTATGTAGAGCAAAGGCGTGATCATGAGTGTTTAAATGTTTGCACTGAGATGACAGTGTGGGCTTGCACAGAACTACTGGTTCTAGAGAGAGAAGCCAGGGAGAGGCTGATTTAGAGTGCATGGTCTAGAGGAACAGAAGGAAAGAAAAGAGAGAAAATCGAGAGTACCGTATAAGGGGAGAGCACCTTTCTGTTCTGTGAACCTCATGTTCTGCCAGCCTTAGTGTATTGGTTTTTATACTTGGGCTTATTCCTCATGGTATCAGACTGATTTCAGACATCACTTCCTCATTAAAACTAAGAACATTTATAGGAATATGGGAAGGTATAAAACGTGGCCTTAACCCACCTCTTCTGTGTGCGTACGTGCTAAGTCACTTCAGTTATGTCCGTCTCTTTGCGACCCTCTTTGGACTGTAGCCCACCAGTCTCCTCTGTCTGTGGGATTTTCCAGGCAAGAATACTGGAGTGGGTTGCCATGCCTTCTTCCAGGGGATCTTCCCAGCCTAGGGGATCAAACCTGCAGCTCCTGTGTTGGCAGGTAGGTTCTTTACCACCGGTGCCACCTGAAGCCCAACCCACCCCCTCTCCGGGGGTTACAAAACTCCAGAAGCCTCAGTATACTTTCCTTATATATTGGTCATATTCCTACTTTTAAATCGTCTGGCAAATGCAGTAAGGAAAAACAAAATTGGTGTGGACCAATCATGGTTCATCTTTTGAAAATGGGAGAGGAGCTCACCTTTTCTGAACACATCAAGAAGGGAAAGCAAAATAGGAGGAGAGACCATTGAACAGGCAGTCAGCTGCCTCTGCCATAAATGATGATTCCAGCTGAGTTCTCACTAGACAAAAATATGCTTTTGCTTTTGTTTTTGTGTAAGGGTACGGTTACTGTATAGTGAGCTCTGGGGAGGATTTTGTCATTTATTTAATATTTGTGCCTTCATGAATAGTATGATATTAAATTTGTCTTTCTTTTTTAACTGTAGATTTTTATTTTTTATTTTTATTTTGTGGATATATTTTAAGGTTTCTTAGCCACCTTGTCCATGGAGTATCACAGAATTTTGGATTCCTGTAATTTCAGTTTGGTAATATGAATTCTAATCCTTGGGGACTGTACAGATGTTAGCTTCCCTGATTAATATCTTTTTGTGTGTATATGGAGCTTCTTTATTAAGCTAAAAAAATGACTTTATTTTGTTTCTCTAATACAGTCTTCCCAGTGCAAATTACTGCCAAAAAAATTTCAATGTATAAAAAGTTTGGCAAGGTATAAAAAATAGTCTACAATTTTGTACTGTAATGTAATTTGGTCATAGTGATAGGGTGAAGGAGGATTGGTTTGGAGGACAAGAGACCAGGTGTACTACTGACTCTTCTACAAATTAGCTCATGGTCTTTGTTCAGTTACTTCACTTCTCTAGAGCTTAATTTCATCATCGCTTCCCTTGAGGGAGTCATATTAGATTAGTGTTTCCTAGACTGTGTTCCATGAAGAACTAGCTTTCCAAGAACGGTTATTAATATGTGAAAACTGGACAATTTGATCAAATGTATTTGGGCAATATTGGGTTAAGTCAAGTTAATCACATTTTCTCACCTCAGGGTTCTCAGAGCCTTTCATATGCTAATATGAACCCTGAATCTCCAAGGGAAAGGTAGAGTGTGTAGCGTTTTCTAACACTATTTCATCAGGACCTTTATTCTTCTTATTTGTTTTGTTTTAAGAATCATGACACATTGTTCTTCAGAGCACAGTTAGTGAAACATTGCCCTGAATAATATTTACGCCTGCAATTATGCAAAAATAATGTGTTCTTTGATCTGAGGCTTCCTTTAGGGATGACAGGATGGAGAGATCCTTCCAACCAAGTCAAGCATGGAGTGCATATTGAAGGAGGAAAATTAGAAATGGAATCTGTAGAATGGGTAGAATTTTCATAGTTGCAGTTGAATGGAGACGTTTACAGATAAAAGGAGTGGCATGAATGACGACAGGAACAGAGGGAAAATGCAGTGGGCGTTAGGAAATGATGAACTGTCAAAAAGAGCTGCATCTAAAGTATGTGTTCGGAGAAGGCGATGGCCCCCCACTCCAGTACCCTTGCCTGGAAAATCCCATGGACGGAGGAGCCTGGTGGGCTGCAGTCCATGGGGTCGCTGAGAGTTGGACTCGACTCAGTGACTTCACTTTCACTTTTCACTTTCATGCACTGGAGAGGGAAATGGCAGCCCACTCCAGTGTTCTGGCCTGAAGAGTCCCAGGGACGGCGGAGCCTCATGAGCTGCTGTCTATGGGATGGCACAGAGTTGGACACGACTGAAGTGACTTAGCAAAGTATGTGTTGAGATGTAGTGGGGGAGACAGCACGAAATGTGGGAGCTGAAAGCCTTGAATGTTAGAGCAGAGCTGTGCTTTGTGTAGGCACTGTAAAGCCATTTGAGAAGGAGGATGATATCAAGTGATATACAAGGCAGCTTAATCGGTCTGGGACAGTGTGGAAGATGTATTGAAGTGTATTGTGGAAGCAGATGAATTTGTAATATGGATTTGAAATTGAATAAGGGTGCTGGCAGTGGAAATAGAGTGGAAGGGGTGGAATCTGGGTATTTCTGAACATCAGAGAACTCTGAAGTGTTAATATCCCCTCCCTAACAAAAAAAAAAACTAAAACGAAAGATTGTGCTGCATTTGAAGGGAGACTGAGATCCAGAAAGAGAAGTTATTCAAAAGCAAGAGTCAATGTTTCTCAGGCAACCAAGAGTACAAAATGGAGTGCTGTTTATCTGGCTTGTTTCTTCATTCACTAATTCATTTATTCATTCACTTATGCATTCATCAAACACTTACTGACGGCCTACACTGTGTAGGTAAGAATGTGTCCAGGGACATTGTACCCTTTTTCCCTACTTTACTGACAACAGTTTTCAGTGAGGTCCTTATATATGCTTACAGTTATTCTCATTGGGAAGGTGTATTACTTCATTAGAATAATAGAATTTTATATTTGAAAAAAAAATTTTTTTTTTTTGGCTGCCACATGGCTTATGGGATCCTAATTCCTCGACCAGGGACTGAACCCAGGCCTTTGACCGTGAAAAACCAAGTCCTAACCACTTAACTGCCAGGGAATTCCCTTGTAATCGAATTTTTAAAAACATCTCTTTTATGTCTTTTTTCATTTCTCTAATATGCTAAATTGTGAGAGTTCACGATTTAAAACTACACTGGACAATGGCTTCTTATAAATCTTTTAAGCCCATAGTCTAAGGGACTGTGAGGATTCAAGTGATAGAGTGCATTAAAACACCTCTCTGCATTAGTGGTGAGTAGTGATAATCATGACTGCCACTCCTGTGACTGCTACTGCTACTGTCACTACTAAACTTACCCTTCGGAGTTCTTTTCTGGCTGTGAGTAAGCCTCCAGCACATTCATTTGTAATTTCAGTTTTCTTCTAGCCTCACTGTGAACAAATGGGTTGAGAGGTGACGAAGCAAAGTGAGTGGAATTCCTGTGTATAATAAACCATGACATTTGGGAGAGCCTGAGAAGTTGAAGGTTGTGGTTTCCTTGTGAGACATGGAAACAAGGGGCCCTCAGAATATGCTTGTGTGGGTGCTTGTGAGTATATGTACGTGTGTTTGTTCAAGTGTGTGCATCAGTGGTTGTATTTCAAGCAGGGTTTTTTTTGAGATACTGTTTGTATTGGGTTGGCCAAAAAGTTTGCTCCCTAAGATCTTACATAAAAACCTAAATGAACTTTTTGGCCAACACAGTGTTATTATTCAGATAACTTTAATATTCTGTGTTCCTTTTTCCTTAAAACCTTGGAGTTTCTTGGCTATCTTGAAAGAAATTGTACAAGAGTCATGCTGAAGGGTAGATGAGAAGGCTGCTCTAACATGGTAGTCTTCCTGCTCTTCACTCTCTTGTTACCTGGCAGTTTTGCCTCCTGTAAAACTGGAATCCTGGACTCAGGATTTTTAAAGGGAGGGACACATTTCCAGAAAATTTTGGAGTCAAAGAAAAATATGTATTCTCAACACATAATTTCTTAGAAATTATGATTTTCATATTTAGCATCAGGGAAATTGAAATCCCACATGATTCATGCTGTAGGATTTTTCCAAACCTTTGCATCTGAGCAAACATTTCCTGATTTGAACTCTCACCCAGCCCAGGGGGTTCCTATCAGAGCTGCCTGAGCAGGCTACGTAATGCGGGTGATTTATAATGTTCTAGTGGTGAAGTTGGAGATTTCCTTATTAAACACCAAGAACAAAAGGGAAACAAAGTGGGGAACAGCATAGATCATAATCATTGCTGACTGAAGTCTGTATACCAGGCGTGAGAGAGAGGAAGGGACACACAGGCACAGGCTCAAACCTCCTGCTTCCAGCAAACTTGCAAGTGGATTTGGTGACTTCCTGTTCTGAGAAGAAAGTTTCTTCCCCTTTGGCCTCCTTTTGGAACAACAACCTCAGAAATATTGTCATTCACAAAACTTTTATTAAAATGCATTAAATCAGTCAACAAGTATTTATTGAACAACTATTCTGTGCCAGGAACTGCTTAGGCCCTGAGTATACAAGAGTGAACAAAGCAGATGAAAATCTCCACCTTTGTGGAAATTCTGTTTTTTGTGACTTGGACTCCTAGGCACTGGAGTGTTGGAGGCAGAGTCTGGTGAGTGCAGAGGCCTTGGAGAGGTAAGGAACAGGAGGCAGGTGTACCTGCATTGCAGAGAGCAGAGGGGAGAGGGGAGACAAGGGCATGGGGCGTGGAGTCTGATTGTGTAGAGGCTCATGGGTCTGGTGAGGGCTTGGGTTTCTACCCCACATGACAAGGAAGCCACTTAAGGGTTTTGAGCAGACAAGTGACATGATCTGACTTACATTTTCAGTTCAGTTCAAACACTCAGTCGTGTCCAACTCTTTGAGACCCCATGGACTGCAGCACACCAGGCCTCCCTGTCCATCGCCAACTCCCAGAGTTTACTCAAACTCATGTCCATTGAGTCGGTGATCCATCCAACCATCTCATCCTCTGTCATCCCCTTCTCCTCCTGCCTTCAGTCTTTCTCAACATGTGGGTCTTTTCAAGTGAGTCAGTTCTTTGCATCAAGTGGCCAAAGTGCTGGAGTTTCAGCTTCAGCGTCAGTCCAGACTTATATTTTACTGGAACATTTGACTTCCATGGTGCAGTATGCTGAAGGGGACAAGGATAGAGCAGGAAGACATTAGTAAGCTTCTTGAGAATCTGAGGGTTTGTCCTCAGTATTCTCCAGGGAGGCTGTCTGGACTAGACCTAAACTGCCGATTCTCAGTAGTGTGTGTCCCATATTTAGCTCTTAGGGATACTTCCTTCATTGTTGATTCCGTAGGCGCAGTGAATGCAGTGGCAACCTCTCTCCCACTGCCAAAGTGCCAAACCAACCTAGCTCTTGCTCTTTAAGTTTCCAGGCAGGAGTCAGACACCCGTTCAGTGCATTCTTTCTATAAATTACTCTGATTGCTATGTCATAGTGAAGTGAAGAAGGAAGAACTCACTTCCTCCTTGGAAAAGAGTGGACCCATAGAACATTAAGATTTTTCTCCATAGAAATCTCTAGAAATTCTCCTTGAGTAGTGTCCCTGAAGGACTTTTATTTTAGAAGCTAGTACTTCTCTCATATCTCTTCTGTGGAGGAAAAGAGGTAGGAGAAAGTACAGCATTCTCTCAGAAAATTTTTTTCCTCTGAGATCTATTTTTCCTCTATTTTTTATACCCCGGATGCAAGTGAGGGGTTTCAGAGTTTTGCAGTCATTTTTTTGTGGGGGGAGGGGACTACCATCTTTAAAAATTTTCATCTTGGCCTGGCACTTCACTCTGAATGTCATAGCTATTACATTTTGGTGCCTTGGTTGCAACATTGTGTTACAAAGGGAAGGGCTACTTAATGAATTGTGTATTTCTGCTTGATAATGGCTCTTGATGAATGAAAATATGTTTGGCAGGGAGGAAAAAGAAAATTCAGGATATATCTTCAGGTCTTGCCATGGCGATATTCACACAGTAGACTCTTAACAAATATTCGTATTAGAAAAGCAGTTCATGGTCAGAATTAAGCCCACCCCTCACAAGGATAGTACAAATAAGACTATTGTGTTCTCACTCTGCACTGGACTGCTACCCAAGGTATTGCTTTTTTTCCCTCTTTTTTTATGCACAGGAGTTGGTCAGCAATTGCTAAGCCTCAAAAGTCCTTATGAGTCTCCAGAGGAGCTGCCACATAAATGGATAACAAGTGCTATCATATCATTACCAGTCTTTGGGCTTATAAAAAGAGCAGGAGAATTTTCTGACTGATGAAAAAGGGGAGTGAGACGTCATGTCCAACTCTGGGAGCTGGACTTGAGAAAAGTGTTTGAGAAATGATGATGATAAATACTGGAACATTGCCTTAACATGACCTGTTCTGATTAAGAGTCAGACTTACACTATTGCTTCTTATGAATAAAAGGGTGTCAAGGGGATTCTTTGTGCCAAGCCATAAGCTGGAAGATCAAGCATGCACATGGGAAAGCCTGAAAAAGAGCACGGGAATGGTCGTGAGGCATTTCATATGAGGCATATTCACTTTATTGCCAGTGAGAGGCCTAAGCAATCAGTTCCATGAGAGCAGAGAAGGAAGTAGTCACTGTGGGGTGGGGAGGAATGTGAAAGCTTCAGAGGACAGCTTTATATTGAGGCTCTGTCATATAAAGTTTGGTGCTCATTGAATATATTTCATGTGGGTATGAAGTATGTAAATCAATCCCTCTGATACTCAGACTTTCATCTTCCCTTTATCATCTTCTTTCAAATAAAAAAAAATATGACACACATACAGAAAAGTACCCCAGTTTAGCTTAATGAAAAGTGGTTTGATGAATCAATACGATGAAATAAAGCCACCCATGCAGTTGTAATTAGAAAACATGGAGAGTGTTCTTGAAGCCTGAGTGTCTCTGGCCAAGAACATCCCTCTCACTTTATTCTCGAGGTAGTCACTGTCCCGCATTTTATGGCAATGATTTCCTCACGTTTCTTTTTAGCTTTGTATGGTACGTACAGTAAAAGAAAAATTGTTCAAGCCTGCTCTGGAGTAGAAACTTTTTGTGTGAGGTAATTTATAACCACTTTCTTGGAGAAGATTAGCCTTCCTGATAGAGTGACTGAAAAAAGGTCTGATGAATTTTAATGAGATTTGTTTTGGAAATGGATTATTCACCAGTCAGTTGGGTTCTCAGTTGACTATCAGTCAAAAATCTGCTACCTTTAACCTCATCCTGATCTTTAGATGTAATAACATCAGTCACTAAGTTCTAAGTAGATGTAATAAGTTCAGTCACTAAGTCATGTCCAACTCTTTTGACCCATGGACTGCAGCATGCCAGGTTTCCCTGTCCTTCACTATCTCCCAGAATTTACTCAAATCCATGTCTACTGAGTCAGTGATGCCATCCAACCATTTCATCCTCTGTTGCCCCTTCTCTTCCTGTCCTCAGTCTTTCCCAGCTTCAGGGTCTTTTCCAAGGTCTGCTCTTCACATCAGCTGATGCTTAAGCTTCAGCATCAGTCCTTCCAATGAACATTCAG
This sequence comes from Neotragus moschatus, assembly GCA_006410615.1. Lineage (NCBI taxonomy): Eukaryota > Metazoa > Chordata > Mammalia > Artiodactyla > Bovidae > Neotragus > Neotragus moschatus. The sequence continues at coordinate 49,506 of SJYA01002499.1, forward strand.
AGTTGATTTCCTTGAGGATTGATTGGTTTTATTTTCTTGCAGTCCAAGGGACTGTCAAGAGTCTTCTCCAGCGCTGCAACTCAAAAGCATCAATTCTTTGGCACTCAGCCTTGTTTATGATCCAACTTACACATCCATACATGACAACTTGAAAAACTATAGCTTTGACTAGATGGACCTTTGCTGGCAAAGTGATGTCTCTGCTTTTTAATATGTTGTCTAGGCTGGTCATAACTTTTCTTCCAAAGAGTGTCTTTTGATTTCATGGCTGCAGTCATCATCTTCAGTGATTTTGAGCCCAAGAAAATAAAATCTGTTACTGTTTCCATTTTTTCCCCACCTAGTTGCCATGAAGTGATGGGACTGGGTGCCATGATCTTAGTTTTGAGAATGTTGAATTTTAAGCCAGCTTTTTCACTCTCCTCTCTTACCCTCATCAAAAGCTCTTTAGTTTCTCTTCACTTTCTGCCATTAGAGTGGTGCTTATCTGAGGTTGTTGATATTGTCCCCAGTGTCTTGACTCCAGCTTATAATTCATCCAGCCTGACATTTCACATGATGTACTCTTCATACAAGTTAGATAAGCAGGGTGACAACATACAACCTTGACATACTCCCTTCCCAATTTTCAACCAGTCCATTGTTCCATGTCTGGTTCTAACTGTTGATTCTTGACCTGCATACAGGTTTCTCAGGAGACAGGTAAGGTGGAATATTATTCTCATCTCTTTAAGGATTTTCCAGTTTGTTGTGATCCACACAGTCAAAAGCTTTAGCATAGTCAATGAAGCAGAAATAGATGTTTTCCTGGAATTTCCTTGCTTTCTCTGTGATCCACAAATGTTGGTAATTTGATCTGGGATTCCTCAGGCTTTTCTAAAGCCAGCTTGTATATTTGAAAGTTCTCGGCTCATGTACTGCTGAAGCCTAGCTTGAAGGATTTTGAGCATAACCTTTCTAACATCTTTAGATATCTAGACTAAAAATGACTACCTAATCATTCTCCTTTCCTATTAAATGTACCTACAAAGAATAACTATTTGAATATACCTCTAGGTATCCTTTTCCCTGCGTGTAAAATTTAAAAACACGAAAAACTTACTTTAATGGTATGCATTGCTGAAGGATTTTGAGCATTACCTTTCTCACATCTTTAGATATCTAGACTAAAAATGACTACCTAATCATTCTCCTTTCCCATTAAATGTACCTACAAAGAATAACTATTTGAATATATCTCTAGATATTCTTTTCCCTGTGTGTAAAATTTAAAAACATAAATAACTTTAATACCTACCTATAAAAAAAGCTTGAAAACCTTACTTTACTGGTATGCATTGCTAAAAATAATAATAATTTTACTGTTGCTCATTTTTAAACTTCATGAAAATGGACTCATGTATTACCATGTCATCTTTCTTTTACTTAATATTTTGTCTTTAAAAGCCAAACATCCTTTCCTGTATAGTTGTTTATTCATTTTTATTGTTGTGTAGTATTTCATTCGGAGAAGGCAATGGCACCCCATTCCAGTATTCTTGCCTGGAAAATCCCATGGACGGAGGAGCCTGGAAGGTTGCAGTCCATGGGGTCGCTGAGGGTTGGACACAACTGAGCGACTTCACTTTCACTTTTCACTTTCATGCATTGGAGAAGGAAATGGCAATCCACTCCAGTGTTCTTGCCTGGAGAATCCCAGGGACGGGGGAGCCTGGTGGGCTGCTGTCTATGGGGTCGCACAGAGTCAGACACGACTGAAGCGACTTAGCAGTATTTCATTGGAGGTACATACTAGAATCCATTCATTCCATTTTGCTGGGCACTGTTTCCAAAATATCAGTTTTGGACTGCTGAGAAGACCGCTAGGAGCATTCTTGTATATGTATCTAGATTCAAATGTGTAAGAATTTCTCTCAAGGGCAGAATTGCTGGATCATAAGATATGCACATATTCAGTTTTAGTAGGTGATGCCCACTTGTTTTATCCAAAGTGAGTGTACCAATCTCTACTTCCAGTAGCGCAATATGAGAGTTTCTAAATTTGTTCCATTTCCTCATGCAACACATGATATTTTCAGACTTTCTGAATTTTCTTGATTGCTTTAGAGTGCAGTGGTATCTCATTCTGTTTGACTTGTATATGTCAGGTCAGATATTAGGTTGGATACATATGTTTATTTGTCTTTTGGATTTCTTTTTCATAATATTCTTGCTCAAGGCTCTAGCCTTTATTTTTCTATTCTATTGGATGGTCTTTTTTTGAGGAGTTTCTATAAATGTAAAAATCTTTCTATTACTAATATCCTCTCCTATGTTGTGGCTATTTTAAATACCCTTCCAATAAAATCAAGTTTTGCCGTCTTTTCCTTTATGGTATATGTGGTATGTGAGTGTGTATGTGTGCCTGCACATGCACACACAAGTACATTTTTGTATTAAAATTTTTTCATAATTTGCTGAATTCATTTATTAGTTCTAGCAGCTATTTGATAGTCTTTAGGGTTTTCTATATATAAGATGTTGTCATCTGCAAATGGATAATTTCACATACTTCTTTAGGATTTGTATGCCTTTTATTTCTTTTTCTTCTGTGATTGCTGTTTATAATTTAACTACCAGTACTGTGTTGAGTGAAAGTGGCCACGATGGACATCTTTGCCTTGTACTGGATCTTAGAGTAAAAACTTTCATCTTTTCCCCCATTGATGGTGATGTTAGCTGTGAGTTTTTCATAAATAGCCTTTATTGTGTTAAAAAACTTTCCTTTTATATCCATTTCATTGCGAATTTTATCGTGAATAGTTGCTGAGTTTTCTTAGTGCTTTTTCTGCTTCTGTTGAGATGATCATGTAGTGTTTATGTGGTGTATCACATTGGTTGATTTACATATGTTAAGCTTTGCAAGCCAGGGATAAATCCCAACTGGTCACAGTGTAAGAGGTCTTTATATGTTTTGGATAGCTGTCCTTTATCAGATGTGTAACTTGAAAATATTTTCTACAAACTGATGGCTTTGTCTTATCTTCTGAATCACTTAGCATACTAATTATAGTTATTTAAAATTTTCAGTCTGATGATAATTCCAACATCCCTGACATACCTGAGTCTGATTCTGATACTTGTGTTAAACTGTATTTTTTTTTTCCTTTTTTGTTGAAGACTGGGCCTGATATCCTGAGTAGAAAGAACTTCAGTATATAAGCCTTATTGACATGGTGGTAGCGTGTTGGGGAGGGATAGCATTCTATAGTCTGATGATTAGGTCTGAGGTTTTTAGTGAACCTATGCATGTGGGCTGTGAGATTTAAAAGTTCTTCTCATGTTCCCTCCTACACACACACACACACACACACACACACACACACAAGTGAGACAGGAAGACTAGAAGAGGCTGTGATTGTATATTTCTCTTCCTCCACATAAAAAGCTAAAAGGAAATGGCTCTGAGTATACTTCTCTTCCTCCAAGTTTGTTAGGCTCTAGTGAAATAGTTTATTTTGTTAAGAAGAACAGAGTGCTCTGGGTTTGATTCAAAATGATTACTTTTTCCCTCCCCCTGATGGAAGTATGAGGAGATTTTTCTCCATTCATCTCTGTGAGAACCTCCTAGGGTTTCTGGAGGGAATACTTACAAAGAGTTAGAGCCCCACCTAAGACTGCCCTTCCCTGGAACTTTCAATTCTCAAACTTGTCCACTCTGAATTTCCAGCAATTCATCAATTACAGTCCAGATTTTTTTACCCTGATACTGATTCCCATGGAGGTTTCTGCTCCAGTAAGCTGTAATTCTCTTTATCTGCCTGTCTGCCTCGCAGAATTTGGAGGCAGTGATTTGTTTTGTATTCTTGACTCTGCTAGATCTAAGAAAAGTTGTTGATTTTCAGTTTGCTCAACTGTTTCTTCTTATGTAGATGGGAGTGAGTACTTCCAAGCCCCTTATAAGCTGGACTGGAAAGTAGATGTCTCTACAGTTTAACTCTTCCAGTTCTAGAATGTTTTAAAATTTTATCTTAGAACAATTGCATTTCATTCATTTTATAGAAGTCTGGGAAAGTTGAAAAAAATAAAACCCCCATACTTAGTCATACAGTTAGTAGCAGAGGTGGTGTTAGAACTGAGGTTTTGGACTTATCCATAGCTATTTAATCTGGATCAAGTGAGCACCGTGATAATAGACATTCTTCTCAAATGGAAATCCAGGGAAGACTGGAACAATAAGCATATGATTAACTAGGAAGTAGAGGTGATGTTTTAGAGAAACAGTAATAGCAACAACAGCATGGTTATTAGGAGAAGAACAGTTTGAAATAGTGAAGGAACACTTTTTTTTTTTCAGTATGTGATATATCGTAATAATAAGAATCTTTGTGTTTTTATAAATATAAACACAAATGGAAGTAACATTTATTGAATATTTACAATATTTATTCTATGTAATTAACTCAGCATTCTCAAAAACATGCCCCCATGCAACAATAATTTCAAGTTTTTTCTGATTGTTAAAATTGAGAAATGCTGTACATGGGATCTTCTTGTTGATTCACTAAGAAAATTATCATATTAAAAACTTTGAGAAGTTGCGCATAAAATAAATCAATTTGATAAGTTATGACTCATTGTTTCTTAAGAGATGGTGATGGACAGGGAGGCCTGGCGTGCTGCAATTCATGGGGTCTCAAAGAGTCGGACACGACTGAGTGACTGAACTGAACTGAAACTGATTTCATCCACAGATCTTGTTTACTCTTCTCCAGAACTTGTCTTCCTGGAACACACTTTGGAAAATGCAAATCCTTGCAAGCTAACATATTTGACAAGTTAAGCGAGATAGGTTTATGGTAATTATTTTACAGATAAAGGTATTGAGGCTAAGAGGGTTTACATCACTTGCCAATGACAACACTGTAAGTGGTAACACTGGGATTTAAAGTTGATTTGGTGTTTTTAAGGCTCCAGATCTTTCTTTCTTTTACTTCACTAAAAATAATTTTTGCTGAAGGGAAAGTGAAAATGAAAGTCACTTGGTCGTGTTTGACTCTTAGTGACACTATGGACTTTGGAATTCTCCAGGCCAGAATACTGGAGTGGGTAACCTTTTCCTTCATCCAGGGGATCTTCCCAACCCAGGGATTAAACCCAAGTTTCCCACGTTGCAGGTGGATTCTTTACCAGCTGAGCCACAAGGAAAGCCCAAGAATACTGGAGTGGGTAACCTATCCTTTCTCCGGCGGATCTTCCCAACCCAGGAATTGAACCATGGTCTCCTGCATTGAAGGTGGATTCTTTATCAACTGAGTTATCAGGGAAACTCTTTGCAGAAGGAAAGGGAGAAAAAATTAATGATCAGCAAATCTTCACCTCATATCAAATGTAAATACCTCTGACAGCATCAGAAACTATCAAAAGGACTAGGTTTCCCCAGCATCCCGATTGGCATTATTGCTCAATGCAATATTTCTAACAGTTAGATTCCCAGGTCCCCAGTGGCAGATAGGCGGTATGCACTCCATGTGTAAGCAACTCATGATGGCCTCCATTCTAGAGACTGTTTTGTTCCACATGATGAGATGTCTCCTATAATTCCAGAATGAAAATACAAACCAAATTCATTAAAGCCTAGCTGGTAAGAGAACATTTGGCTGAATTACATCCTTAGTCAAATATGCCCCACCACCCTCCCACTTACTCACTGCTGTTATTCCCTAAGAACTTGAGCTCAGCACTAGCGAACCTGGTTGAGGTTGTCTTTTCATTACTTCCTGGGAAACCACTTTCCAGTCCCACGCTGGTGCATATCGTGGAAGCATAAAAAGCTTTTCTCTTTATAAATTTTGCCTATTGATTTTAATTTTGTTTTAAATTCCCTTCTCTCTTGAATTTTTCTTCTTTCTATTGCCTGGAATATGAAAGTTTTCTTTCTGTGAGACAACTTTTGAGAGGGGAAGGATGGAGTCAAAATGACACCTACTGTAAAATGAAAACAGAGGGCCTTTTATTCAAAAACAATTTCAAGACAGGAACAGCAGAGCATTAAACCAGGAGTGGGGCCATTCTGAACATGAGGCCCTGTGAGATTGCATAGGTCACATGCCCATGAGGCTGGCCCCAGGGTAGACTATTAGGGGTCAGAAGGGCTCAGAAGGCTGGGGTTTTGGTTCTGGCTCTGCCACAACCCAGCTGTATGATCACTGACGTGGCCACCGCTCGTCCATCTCTGAAACCAGCAGGTGAATTAAATGGTCTCCAAGCTTCTCTGCAATGCCAGGTCCTTTGATTATGTGACCCATTTGTAAATTCTTGAAGAAGGCAGAACAGTGCTTATTAACCCATTAACTATTCATCTTTAATTCCACCCCCTTTGCCCCAAAACATACGTACACATTCAATGCCAGATACTGGTAGTGGGCTGCCTTTCCACCAGATGTTTTGGGTGACTTCTCTCCTCTCCATTCTGTTTCCAGTGACAGATGAGAGTTAGAGAAAGACCTTCAGGATCTCACCATGGGGAAGGTGAAAGCAAGATTAAAAGACTAACTTTGCTCTTAGAAAGGAATTTTTTTTTTTAAGTGGCCGATCATTTCCCCAGAGACCTCATTTAGTTCTGGCATGTACGCTTTCTGCATTGTCTAGCTATGTATTTTTATAGTTGTTTGTCTTGGTGTTGAATAAAAAGTGTAATTACTATGGGAACTGCTTTGTTGCATCAAGTTTTGTTTGAGATAGAGCAAAAGAACACATGCTTTTCACAATGCCTTGTCAACCTCTTTATTTTCATGGATAAAATGAAAACCAGAGCTATACCCTTGATATTAACTAGTGCTTTTAAAGCAACATAAAAAGCTAGATTGAAGTGCTCCGTAGGTGACTGGATCAGAAAAAAAAAAGAAAAAAATTCAGGATTGCTGATGATTCCTCTTGTTCTTAAACATTTTCAGAGAAGACATTTTTACACATCTCCCCCACCCTTTCTCAACTTTTAAAGATTTATTTTGTATTTACATATAGTAATTCACTTTTTGGGGGCCTCAGGGGTGATATAGAGTTTTACAAGTTTTGACAAATGCATAGCATTGTGTAATCACCACCATGATCAACATAAGAGCAATTAGATCATCTATCCCCAAACTCTTGTGCTAACCTCTTCCAGTTAAGTCTTCCTCCCATCCTTAACTCCTGGAAACCACTGACCTGCCCTCCATCCCTATAGTTGTGCCTTTTCTGGAATGTCATATAAATAAAGTCATATACTATGTAGCTTTCACAGTCTGGCTTAGTAATGTGCACTTATTAACTCATGTTAAAATACCTCATGCTATTTTAGATACATGTCTGTGCAATTATGTTGACTTATTCTGGTTCACTAGTGTTATTCAGCTTCTGTGCATTGGAGTCAAAATGCATTGCTAAGAGGCAGGGCTTCCCAGGTGACTTAGTGGTAAAGATTCTGCCTGCCAAGCAAGAGATCTGAGTTTGATCCCTGGATTGGGAAGAGCCCCTAGAGAAGTAAATGGCAACCCATTCGAATACTCTTGCCTGGAAAATCCCATGAACAGAGGGGCCTGGCAGGCTACAGGCCATGGGGTAGCGAAAGAGTCAGACATGGTTTAGTGACTAAAACAACAAGGAAGAGGCAGACTCTGATAGAACAGGGGAAGATATTTTATGAGCAATACCTTTCAGCTGGGATATCTTTGCAGAATTGTCTGTAAATCTGCCACAATCTCATTTTCGACTCTTGATTTCTAAAGAAAAATTTTCTGTTTAAGTATGGAGGGCTCCTTTGGAGGATGGTTTCTCAAATATTCTTAGACAGTAAAATGAGGACTTCTGTTTAGCCACAAAGAAGAGCTTCCCCAAAATGAGGGTTCTGTTTTAAAAGTAAGAGGAGTTGGGAAGTAAACTGGTGTGTGTTGTCAACTACACCTTAGCAGAAAAGGTATTGCCATTTATCAACTTCTCATGCTTGCAAGTTGGGGAACTGTGTCTTTCTGGTAGAATAATGAGTCATTTGATAATAAAAATGTTAGTTCTCCTGTTCTTTATTGAGACATGAGGATTTTCTGATCAGTAAAATTATTTGTCACTTGATGTAAAAACAGTTTAAGAAATAAAAATAACCTGACTCTTATCATGGTCTGGTTAGGGTGGACCAACATTTGATCCCATGTCTGATTGAGAAGATCAGTCTCTCTCTTGTTTAATAGACCTTTTATTTTGAAATAATTTTAAACTTATTCAAAAGTTGCAAAGATAGTACAGTGAGTTCTCATATATTCCTTACACAGTTGCCCTCTTCATTAACATCTTCAGTTCAGTTCAGTTCAGTTGCTCAGTCGTGTCCGACTCTTTGCGTCCCCATGAATCGCAGCACGCCAGGCCTCCCTGTCCATCACCAACTCCTGGAGTTCATCCAGACTCATGTCCATTGAGTCAGCGATGCCTTCCAGCCATCTCATCCTCTGTCATCCCCTTCTCCTCCTGCCCCAAATCTGTCCCAGCATGAGTCCCCTCCAATGAGTCAACTCTTTGCATGAGGTGGCCAAAGTACTGGAGTTTTAGCTTTAGCATCATTTCTTCCAAAGAAATCCCGGGGCTGATCTCCTTAAGAATGGACTGGTTGGATCTCCTTGCATTAACATCTTACTGAAGCTCTTTTAAACAAATGAAGAAAATCGTCTCTAATTCAGATATGGGCTGCTGGACAAATAGATAGTCCCCAAAGGTAAATTATTCCCTAAGAGACAACGTCTGAAAAGTTTGTACCAGACACAGCCTAGTCAAACATGATAATTGCTTTCTAGAAGAGGGCTTAATGATGGTGGGCAAAAATGATGAGTGAGAGGAAAGAGCAGAATGTGAAATTCAGGTAATAATCTAGATGTTTCTGTCAGGTATCTGTGGCCATTGGCCTGCTATGCAGGAGACCCTGGTTCTATTCCTGGGTCAGGAAGATCCCCTGGAAAAGGGATAGACTACCCACTCCAGCATTCCTGGCTCATCTGGTAAAGAATCTGCCTGCAATGTGGGAGACCTGGGTTTGATCCCTGGGCTAGGAAGATCACCTGAAGAAGGGAATGGCTACCCACTCCAGTATTCTGGCCTGGAGAATTCCATGGGCTGTATAGTTGGTCATGATTGAGTGACTTTCTCTGTCTTTCTTTAATTCTTCAAGCATTATTGCATATTTAGAGTTTCAGTTCTATACCTGGAAAGGATTGTATCCATATCTTTCTGATAAGAGGAAAACCCTCTGATATTTCCCAACATATTGCAACTTGTATTTAGCTTGGCTTAGGATAAGTCTACTTAATGGACATACTCCATGGTAGAAATTTTTCTGTCTTAGCAAACATGGTTCAGTGTGTAATTTACCTTCAGATCTCTTAAAATGTGTTTGGAACTTTAAAATATATATGCTATACACACCTTGCATTTCATAACCGTATGATAGTTTCTAAATATGTGGAGTTACGATTCAAAAAGAAAAATTAAAGGAAACCATGGACGAGATGATTTTAAAATATGGGTTTTTACATTTTTGAGCTATGTAGTCCATGGAATTCTCCAGGCCAGAATACTAGAGTGGGTAGCCTTTCCCTTCTCCAGGGGATCTTCCCAATCCAGGGATCAAAGCCAGGTCTCCCACATTGCAGGCAGATTCTTTACCAGCTGAGCCACCAGGGAAGAAAGAATACTGGAGTGGGTAGCCTATCCTTTCTCCAGCAGATCTTCTCAACCCTGGAAGCGAACCAGCGTCTCCGGAATTGCAGGTGGATTCTTTACCAGCTGAACTATGCTGGGGAAGCCCGTAAAGGCTGAAAAGAACTACAAAAATGATATATGAATGTAATCACTCTGTCTTTTGTAGCCCTTGTTTTCTGTTCTTTTTTCGTTGACCTTGAGCCAGTTTGCCTTCTATTATATACAGCTCTTTCCAATGGACTAGCTTTGTATTGCTTGCAGCCTGGACTGGGTCCCTGAAGAGATATTAGAGAAACAGTTTAATGGTTAGCAAGTTATGCTGGGAGCTGGGCTTGCTGAGGCAGAACAGAACACAATTGTCCAGTCTAGCTGCTTGGGGAACAAGGTTGTCTGGATGCTGTAAGTTTAACTTAATAGCATTGGCAGTGGACAAAGGCAGTGGTTAAGGGATGTCTTGGAGTAAACGGACTGCTGCCTTGGAGTTCCCTAGTTCAGTTCTTCGTAATTCTCATCTTATCTTCGATCAGTGTGGGATCCTCTTGTAGTTCTGGGGTATACAAAGCTTTTAAAAAGGTAAAATAGAGAGAGTATTAGGAAACTGCCTGTGGGGAATTGTGCCCTGCATAGCAACACTGGTGGCTTTGAATGTAACATAGAGCTGGTCTGTTTATCCTCAGATATTTTAGTAATATACCTCATACTTTTGCTTCTTTCCTCACACTGGGACAAACCTGATTGCAATAAATATGCTTGTAATATCCGGGGAGGAGTTTTGACTGTAAAACTATATGACTTTGGCTTTTTTCATAAATATTTATGTTTTAAGACATTCCCCAAACCTCATAACAAAAGATTTTTAAAACAACCAGGCCCTAAAAGAAATCTGTGTAAAGATGATGAAAACCAGGCTGTAATCCTAAAAAGAATTTCCTGTATTCTTTCTAGCTCTTCTTTCCTTACAGCCTTGGTTTTGATAGAATTTATAAAGGCGCGCATGCGGTTGGGATATATATAAAGAGAATCTTTTGTTACTATAGGAAAGATTGAGATTTGGAAGTCTGTTATTTAATAAAAAATTATTAAACATTTTGTAAAGGTCGGTTATATTGGTCAGAGGAAAAGTACATTCATGGCCATGACCTCAACTTTAAAGAAGGGCCAGATACATGGGAAGGAGCCACCAAAGGGAGACGATATGTGTATACCTATGGCAGATAGATGGGGAAACAGTGGAAACAGTGTCAGACTATTTTCCTGGGCTCCAAAATCACTGCAGATGGTGATTGCAGCCATGAAGTTAAAAGACGCTTACTCCTTGGAAGGAAAGTTATGACCAACCTAGAGAGCATAGTCAAAAGCAGAGACATTACTTTGCCAACAAAGGTCTGTCTAGTCAAGGCTATGGTTTTTCCAGTGGTTATGTATGGATGTGAGAGTTGGACTGTGAAGAAAGCTGAGTGCTGAAGAATTGATGCTTTTGAACTGTGGTGTTGGAGAAGACTCTTGAGAGTGCCTTGGACTGCAAGGAGATCCAACCAGTCCATTCTGAAGGAGATCAGATGGATGTTCTTTGGAAGGAATAATGCTAAAGCTGAAGCTCCGGTACTTTGGCCACCTCATGTGAAGAGTTGACTCATTGGAAAAGACTCTGATGCTGGGAGGGATTGGGGGCAGGAGGAGAAGGGGACAACAGAGGATGAGATGGCTGGATGGCATCACTGACTCGATGGATGTGAGTTTGANGTACTTTGGCCACCTCATGTGAAGAGTTGACTCATTGGAAAAGACTCTGATGCTGGGAGGGATTGGGGGCAGGAGGAGAAGGGGACAACAGAGGATGAGATGGCTGGATGGCATCACTGACTCGATGGATGTGAGTTTGAGTGAACTCCAGGAGTTGGTGATGGACAGGGAGGCCTGGCATGCTGCAGTTCATGGGATCACAGAGTCAGACATGACTGAGCGACTGAACTGAACTGAACTGAACTGAAGGCTGATTCATGTTGAGGTTTGACAGAAAACAGCAAAATTCTGTAAAGCAATTATCCTTCATTAAAAAATTAATTAATTTTTAAAGTCCTCTTTTTAATTTCAAGAAGAGCCCAGATAGGGGCAAGTGTTTGGATGAATTAGTGAAAATTCATTATCTCTACAAGGGGAAATAAATAACTTGAAAAAGCACCCAAGTGCAAATGTTACAGGTTCACTAGCATTATCTTAAGTTATATGGAACTTGTTAGGAGGCTGAGATTATAGTAACAAAAGTCAGAAATAATTTGTGGGACAGAGCAGAATCTCTGTATGTGAATGATTCTTATTTTGAATGATTTCAGAAGACATATTTCAAAGATGTGTTAATGGATCTAGTCTAGGGATTGTATCATAATTGGACTCTGCTTTGTGCTTAGTTGCTCAGTCGTGTCCAACTCTTTGTATCCCCATGGATTGTAGCCTGTCAGGCTCCTCTGTCCATGGGGACTCCCCAGACAAGAGTACTGGAGTGGGTTGCCGTGCCCTCGTCCAGGGGGTCTTCCTAATCCAGGGATTAAGCCCAGGTCTCCCTCATTGCAGACGGATTCTTTACCATCTGAGCCACCACACTCTGCTCGAGGACACTAACTCGAATTTAAAATATTTGTTTCTAGAGAGTTTTAAATGTGTTTAAAAGAACACTGGAACCTGATTACATTCATTTATCACAGGTGAATTTGTTAACTCATAAATTCAACAAACTTTTGTGAAGAACACACTATGTGCTAGGTTTTACAATATTCATTTGTTGGTGAGTGTACAAGAATGCTACACTTATCAGAAGAAGGTGGAAGTTTTGACGTTTAGGGGAGGCACTTTCCTGGAAGACAGTTTCTGGGGTTTGGTAAAAGCCCAGGTAATTAAAGGCGAAGTAAAGCCACCATATGGAGGGATACAGGCTCATCTGGAAACCTCTGACAAATGTTCTGTGACCCTTTGAGAATGTTTCCACAATTTGATTATTTGAATTTTTTTTTTTTTAGTTTTAGGTAAGAGCTAAACGTAGATTTCTTTAGTGTCTGGCTATTTGAAAATCTTTTGTTATAGGTTGTGGCGTATGTCTTAAAATGTAAATATTTATGGTGAAATAAAGCGTTTTCCTTGCTTTATTGCTAGGAAAGTTCTGCAGTTTTTGTGTGAAATGCAGAACTTTGTAGCTCAGAATAAGTGAACCATACAATTTTCCCCAGCAAAAATGCCTTCTGTACCCCTGCCCTGCCTTTACTTCTCTGGGATCTGTACCTATATTTTCTAAGGATTTTCTTTTCAGTGCATCTCTTGTTTACAGATCTTGCAGCTGATTTATCTCTTTTCCCCATGTATTCAACATCTGTGCAAATCTGGTTATGACTTTAAACTCAAATGGAAACTATTTTGAGTTTTTAAATGTCCAAGGTCTTTGCTGTGATTTCTCATATATCTTTCCTAAGTTTCTAATAATAACTTCCTCTGATCTTTCTGGTGGCAGTCAGGAGCTGTATGGGTAAGTGAGCTGCTCTAAAATTATTAAATTTGGAAGATATGGCTATTCTTCTACAGTAAGAGTTAGAGTATAATTGATTTTATTTGATATTTTAATCCTCTTAATTAGTCATTTTCAGTGTATAAATCTTTTAGGGGTTAGGGTAGGAAGTTTGTATAAATAGCAGTTTTTTTTTTTTTTTCCCTGATCTACTTGCTCTCAAAATTTTACCAGATTTATGGGACTTCATTAATAGCTTGGAATAGCAGTGAATCTTTTTCTAAGTATGTTGGTGCCCCTGTCTTAATGGTAGATATACAGTAAAGGGTGCTTTTGGGGGCCACTTTATTTTTTTAGTTAAAGGATAATTGCTTTACATAATTTTGTGGTTTACTGTTAAACATCAGCAAGAGTCAGCCATAGGTATAGCCATGTTCCATGTCCCCTCCCCAACCTTCCTCCCATCTCCTTCCCCATCCCATCCTTCCAGATTGTCACAGAGCCCTGTTTGAGTTCCCTGAGTCATATAGCAAATTCCCATTGGCTATCTATTTTACATATGATAATGTAAGTTTCCATGTTACTCTCTCCATACATCTCACCCTCTCCCTCCCCTCCCACCCCATGTCCATAGGTCTGTTCTCTATGTCTGTTTCTCCATTGCTGCCCTAAAATAAATTCATCAGTACCACCTTTCTAGACTCCATATATATGTGTCAATATACGATGTTTATATTTCTTTTTTTGACTTACTTCATTCTGTTTAGTAGGCTCTAGGTTCATCCACCTCATTAGAATTGACTCAAATGTGTTCCTTTTTATGACTAAGTAGTATTCCATTGTATATATGTACCATAGCTTCTTTATCCATTCATCTGTCGATGGACATCTAGGTTGCTTCCATGCTCTAGCTATTGTAAAAGATTCTGCAATGAACACTGGGGTACATGTGTCTTTTTCAGTTTTGGTTTCCTCAGGGTATATGCCTAGTAGTGGGATTGCTGAGTGATATGGTGGTTTTATCCTCAGCTTTTAAAGGAGTCTCCATACCATCTTGCACAGTGGCTGTATCAATTTACATTCCCACCAGCAATGCAAGAGGATTCCCTTTTCTTAAAGGGTGCTTTTTAATGGCCAACTTCTCTCAGCCTTAGCCTTCATTCCTCTTGGAATGTTTCCCTTAACTGAAAAAAAGTTTCATGATTTATTTACTTAGTGTTCATTTTAAATTAAAAAATTTTAAAGTTGGGAGGAATCTTAGAAATTCTGTATCGACCTTCCATTTGGTGAACAAATACATTCAAACTCTGCTTGAACAACTCTACTAAAAGTAACATCCTATTTCATGGGAACTATTCAGTTTGTAAAAGTTCTACCTATGTATTGAGTAAAATACACTTCCTATAGTTTCTAGTCATTTATTCTAGGTGGTCTTCCACAGCAAAGTGGAATGTCTTACACATTTATTTATTTATTTTAATTTTTTTACTTTAGAATACTGTATTGGTTTTGCCATACATCAACATGAATCCGCCACGGGTGTACATAAGTTCCCACTCCTGAACCCCTCTCCCACCTATGAAAGCAGGTAAGAATTAGATACTAAACTCAAAAAGTCAATGGAAAGATGTTTAACATGATACACACTAAATAAAAGTATATACTACATGCTACAGAATACATAGTAGATCTATTAAAGACATTTTGTTTTCTCAAAGGGTCATCTAAATTGGAACTTGAAGATAAAGAGATATTTGGAGTGAGCAACAGCAAAAGTATAGAAATATAAAACTGTGACACATTCAAATGAAATATGGTGAGAATGAAAATGGCATGTGTGTGTGGTAGTGATGGAGAGAAGACTAGGAAAGGAACTAGAGATTATATGTAGGCCCAGACCTTAAGGAGTTTTGTGTTCTTAAGGGAGTTTGAACTTTCTACAGACAAAGGTCTGTCTAGTCAAGGCTATGGTTTTTCCAGTGGTCATGTATGGATGTGAGAGTTGGACTGTGAAGAAAGCTGAGCACCGAAGAATTGATGCTTTTGAACTGAGGTGTTGGAGAAAACTCTTCAGAGTCCCTTGGACTGCAAGGAGATCCAACCAGTCCATCCTAAAGGAGGTCGGTCCTGGGTGTTCATTGGAAGGACTGATGTTGAAGCTGAAGCTCCAACACTTTGGCCACCTGATGCGAAGAGTTGACTCACTGGAAAAGAGCCTGATGCTGGGAGGGATTGGGGCAGGAGGAGAAGGGGACAACAGAGGATGAGATGGCTAGATGGCATCACCGACTCGATGGACTTGGGTTTGTGTGGACTCCGGGAGTTGGTGATGGACAGGGAGGCCTGGTGTGCTGCAATTCATGGAGTCACAAAGAGTCGGACATGACTGAGTGACTGAACTGAACTGAGCAGAATACAATAGATAATCACTAAAGCATGTTTTAAGCAGAGAAGCAACTTGATTACATTTGCTTTTTTTAACTGAAGAATACAAAAAGTCCTGTTTTATTTCACCAGAATTTTACAAACTTATGCATAAGAGAAAATGACTTTTTCAGAATGAAATTGGGTTATTCCCCCAACCTCTTTCCCCACCACTTCCAAATATCCCTCAGGTTTGTTTATTTCAAAAACTGAAATTCAGGACATAAACATTCATTAAGAAAAGGCACACATGACATATCTTGCTTGTTTCCTCCTTTCTTTCTATTTACATTAAACAAATAATTATATGACCAACTATAAGTCTCTGATTTTCCTTGAATTCAGAATTTAAGATAGTATAAATGGTTGATTACCAACCTATATTCGAGGAGCAGGGAACTTGATTGGAGAAAAAAAAAATTACTATTCATCTTCTACTAAAAGACAGAGCCAGGTAGATATTCAAGGAAAGCATTGCAAATATTTAAGAGAGTAAGAGTGAAAATAGCAGACAAGGTGGAAGATAGCAGATATGTGTGAAAAAATGAATGTCTGCTGGTCAGGGTGTATAATGCACAGGTTTGGTAGCACCATAGACCTGGGGTGGATGTAAAATTTATGAACTCATTTACTCTCTCAAAACCTTACTATAACACTTTCACCTTCTGTTTCCTTGTTATAAAATGTGAGTTAACACAGGCCTCATAGTTTTACTATGAACTTCAGATAGAGAAACAGTGAATGCTTAATAATACCTACACATCATTGACAAAAAAAAAAAGGAAATTAAAGTAGCAGTTTTCATAATCTGGGCTTCTCTAGTGGCTCAGATAGTAAAGAATCCACCTGCAATGTGGGAGACCTGGATTCAAGCCCTGGGTTAGGAAGATCCCTTGGAAAAGAGAATGGCCACTCCAGTATTCCGGCACAGAGAATTCCATGGACTGTATATAGGCTATGGGGTCGCAAAGAGTTAGACACAGCTGAGCAACTTTCACTTCACTCCCATAATCTGGGCAGGCCTAAAAGGAAGTAACCAAGTTTAGGTGTGGTGGAGGAGATAAAACCTAAGGTGAAGTTAGACGCAGGCTGGAGTTATACTGATGCTCTCATTACGCTCCTCTTCTCTACCTTGACTTCAGCGGATACTCTACGCAAATTTTTTACTTACTCTTCAAACTTCACCTTAGTGTTTTTGGTAACCTCCCATATTTGCCTTTTAGTCAGATCACCCTTACTCAGCCACTTAGTCATGTCCAACTCTTTACGACCCCATGGAATGTAGCCCTCCAGGCTCCTCTGTCCAGGGGATGTTTCAGGCAAGAATACTGGGGTGGGTTGCCATTTCCTCCTTCAAGGGATCTTCCCTACCCGGGGATCAAACCTGCATCTCCTGTGTCTCATTCATTGCGGGCTAATACTTTACTGCTGAGCCATCTGGGAAGCCTGAGATCACCTTTGGAAGCAGCTAAAGGGAGAGTTAAGTAAAGCAGACATAGATAGAATCCAGGAGTCTATTTGGGTGCCTGAGGTAATTCAGGAAAACTTTGGGAGGAATCTGTACTTAAGAAGGAGATGGAGAAGGATGATGAGAAGAGAAAAAAAAGCAAAGACAGGAAGAAAGACAAAGACAGAAAGACTGAAAAGAAGACAGACAGGAAGGAAGACAGAAAGTAAGGGAAGAAAGAAAAAGAAAAAGTGAGGATGAAGATGGGGGCAGGGAGGTAGGGAGGGAGGGAGATGGGTGATGAATACAGAAGGTGAAAAGAAGAGAATGATATTGACTGCCTTGGTTTTCAGAACTACACATTCAAATGACTAGGGCATTTTAAAGAAATTATTTTCTTCAGCCCATCTCCTAGGATTCTGTGTAATTGTTATAGGGTATTGCCTGGCCATTAAGATTTTTAAAAGCTCCCCAAGGAATTCATATTGTGCAGCAAAATTTAAGAACCACTGATCTAGAGAAGAGTTGACTCGTTGGAAAAGACTCTGATGCTGGGAGGGATTGGGGGCAGGAGGAGAAGGGGACGACCAAGGATGAGATGTCTGGATGGCATCGCTGACTCAATGGGCGTGAGTCTGAGTGAACTCCAGGAGTTGGTGATGGACAGGGAGGCCTGGTGTGCTGCGATTCATGGGGTCGCAAAGAGTCGGACATGACTGAGTGACTGAACTGAACTGAACTGAAGGACTAATGGAGATCAAACTAAAGGAAATGAAACCAGTCAATCCTAAAAGAAATCAGTCCTAAATATTCATTAGAAGGACTGATGTCGAAGCTGAAGCTCCAATACTTTGGCCACCTGATGTGAAGAGCCAACTCATTAGAAAAGACCCTGATACTAGGAAAGATTGAAGGCAGGAGGAGAAGGGAACAGCAGAAGATTAGATGGTTGGATGGGATCACTGACTCAATGGACATAAGTTTGAGCAAGCTCTGGGAGGTGGTGATGGACAGAGAAGCCTGGTGTGCTGCGGTTCATGGGGTCGCAAAGAGTCAGACACGACTGAGCGACTGAACTGAACTGAACTGATCTAGATCATCACCTATTCAGTAGGAGATGGTTTTCAGCATTCTGTTTATATGGCACCTAGAAGTGGACAAAATGCTCATGTGTTCTGATTAGAGAAAAGTAGGAAAATTACTTCCTCAGATCAGGTCACTACTCTTTATTAATGAAGCCTGATAGAGAATTTATTTCCCGTTTTGGTAGTTACATCCCATTGTTTCATACGGCGGTCTATAACTAACTAAAACCCACATGCTTCTCATATAAGAACAATGTTAANACAGAAAGACTGAAAAGAAGACAGACAGGAAGGAAGACAGAAAGTAAGGGAAGAAAGAAAAAGAAAAAGTGAGGATGAAGATGGGGGCAGGGAGGTAGGGAGGGAGGGAGATGGGTGATGAATACAGAAGGTGAAAAGAAGAGAATGATATTGACTGCCTTGGTTTTCAGAACTACACATTCAAATGACTAGGGCATTTTAAAGAAATTATTTTCTTCAGCCCATCTCCTAGGATTCTGTGTAATTGTTATAGGGTATTGCCTGGCCATTAAGATTTTTAAAAGCTCCCCAAGGAATTCATATTGTGCAGCAAAATTTAAGAACCACTGATCTAGAGAAGAGTTGACTCGTTGGAAAAGACTCTGATGCTGGGAGGGATTGGGGGCAGGAGGAGAAGGGGACGACCAAGGATGAGATGTCTGGATGGCATCGCTGACTCAATGGGCGTGAGTCTGAGTGAACTCCAGGAGTTGGTGATGGACAGGGAGGCCTGGTGTGCTGCGATTCATGGGGTCGCAAAGAGTCGGACATGACTGAGTGACTGAACTGAACTGAACTGAAGGACTAATGGAGATCAAACTAAAGGAAATGAAACCAGTCAATCCTAAAAGAAATCAGTCCTAAATATTCATTAGAAGGACTGATGTCGAAGCTGAAGCTCCAATACTTTGGCCACCTGATGTGAAGAGCCAACTCATTAGAAAAGACCCTGATACTAGGAAAGATTGAAGGCAGGAGGAGAAGGGAACAGCAGAAGATTAGATGGTTGGATGGGATCACTGACTCAATGGACATAAGTTTGAGCAAGCTCTGGGAGGTGGTGATGGACAGAGAAGCCTGGTGTGCTGCGGTTCATGGGGTCGCAAAGAGTCAGACACGACTGAGCGACTGAACTGAACTGAACTGATCTAGATCATCACCTATTCAGTAGGAGATGGTTTTCAGCATTCTGTTTATATGGCACCTAGAAGTGGACAAAATGCTCATGTGTTCTGATTAGAGAAAAGTAGGAAAATTACTTCCTCAGATCAGGTCACTACTCTTTATTAATGAAGCCTGATAGAGAATTTATTTCCCGTTTTGGTAGTTACATCCCATTGTTTCATACGGCGGTCTATAACTAACTAAAACCCACATGCTTCTCATATAAGAACAATGTTAAATGAGGTCTCCTCTCTTCCCCATCTTTGAGGTTGATTTTTTAAAGACAATTTTTAAAAGAACTTTTAGGTTCATTGTAAAATTTAGAGAGATGTGCACAGATTCCCCAGGCTTTCCAGGTAGCTCAGTGGTAAAAAACCTGCCTGCCAATGTAGGAGACGGGTTCTGTCCCTGGGTTGGGAAGAGCCCCTGGAGAAGGAAATGGCAACCCACTATAGTTATTCTTGCTTGGGAAATCTCATGGACAGGGGAACCTGGCAGGCTACATTCCATGGTGTCAGATAGTTTAACATGACTAATCAATAACACAGATTCCCCATAGACTTCCCACCTCCACACCTGTGTAACCTCTCTCAATATCAACATTACTCTCCAGGAGAGTACATGTTTTTCTAAGGATGAACCTATAGTGACACATCATAATCACCCAGAGTCCGTGCTTTACATTAGGGTTCACTTTTTTGTTGTTGTACGTTATATGGGTTTGGACAAATGTATAATGGCATATATCCATCATTATGGTATCATCAGAGTATTTTCACCACCCTAAAAATTTTCTGGCTCTGCCTATTCATCTCTATTTCTCCCACATCCCTGGCAAACCTGATCTTTTTATTGTTTCCACATTTTTGCCTTTTCCAGAATGTCATATGGTTGGAATCACACAGTATTTAATCTCCTCAAATTGACTTCTTTCTTCACTTAGTAATATACATTTCAGTTTCCTTCATGTCTTTTCATGGCCCATAGCTCATTTTTGTTTAACACTGAATAATATTTCATTGTGTGGATGTTCCATAATTTAATTATCCATTCCCTACTGAAGGACATCTTGATTGCTTCCAAGTTTTGCCAATTATGAAGAAGTTTCTATGAACATCCATGTGCAGAGTTTTGTGTAGACATAAGTTTTCCATTTCTTTAGGTAAATACCAAGGAATGTGATTGTTAGATCATCTGGTAAGAATTCATTTAGTTTTGTAAGAAAACCACCTAAATATCTTCCAAAGTGGCCGTACCATTAGCATTCCCACCAGCAATAAATGAGTGTTCCTGTTGTTTCTCATCCTTGCTGGCCTTTGGTGTCGTCAGTGTTCTGGATTTTGGCCTTCTATTAGGTGTGCAGGGGTTCCCATTGTTGTTTGAATTTGCACTTCCCTGATAATAGGAGGTACAGTTTCTTTTCATATGCTTATTTATAACATCTATGTATCTTCTTTAGTAAGGTGTCTATTAGGGTCTTTGCTCCATTTTAAAATCAAGTTGTTTTCTTATTGTTGAGTTTTAAGGGTTCTTTGTATATTTTTTGGATAATACTTCTTTATCAGTTGTGTCCTTTGCAAATATTTTCTTACAGTCTGTGACTTGCCTTCTAATTCTCTTGATATTGTTTTTTGCAGGGCAGAAGTTTTTAATTTTGATGAAGCTCAGCTGTTTCTTTCATGGATCTTATCTTTGTGATGTTGTATTTTAAAGGGCATCACACCAAGGAACATTCATATTTTTTCCTATGTTATCATCCAAGAGTTTTATATTTTATGTATAAAACTATGATCCATTTTGTTAGTTTTCATAATGGACATAAGGTCTGTTTCTGATGTATTTTTTCATTCCTTTATGACCAAGAAAAAATACATCAAAAACAGATCTTATACCAAGATGGTGCAAGAATTCTTGTTTTTAATTTGTAAAAATTTTCAAAGAAATTTCCTGATAAAGGTCTGAGAGAAAAGTCCCCTTAAGGTATTTATTCATCAAGTCTTCTGCAAGCTGCAGTCTAGAATATGCTAAACATATAGGTTGGGAAGTCACCACCGATAATCTTGTCTTGGAAGAAAAATGCTATTTAAGTCTCTGGATGAGTTGAATAAATGCTATTTTGTTTAGAGCATTTTGACTTCAACATCAGGGCTTTGAAGAGCTCAGAAGTTCAAATGTTACCTAACAATAAAGTATTGTTGAACAAATTAAGGGACATGAATGCCATTTTCTTGAAACCCGCTAGCAAACTACAGATAAACTGTGACACTTGCTGATACACGTTCACTGGATTTCATTTAGAACTCTAATAGACAAAAGCTTTTGGCCTAAGACGTTTTATTATAGGCTTTCTTCCCAAAGTGGATATTTTCTAGGTTATAGACTTAAGCAAAAAAGAATTTAGTTTCAAAAACCCAAAGGCAATTTTAAAATAAAGTATTCAATACACTGGGTACCTGAGATTCCTTTCCTTTAAAAATAAATATATTTCTTTATTTATTTTTGGCTCTGCTGGGACTTCATTGCTGCGTGCAGGCTTTCTCTAGTTGTGACAAGCAGAGGAAGGTGCACAGGCTCCTCATTGTGGGGGCTTCTCTTGGTGCAGAGCACAAGCTCTAGGTGCCACAGGCTTGAGTAGATGCAACAAGTGGGCTCAGTACTTGTGGCTCTTGGACTCTAAAGTGATAAGTCAGTAGCTGTGGCACCTAGGCTTAATTGCTCTGTGGCATGGGCAGGTGGAATCTTCCTGGACCAGAGATCAAACCCATGTCCCTTGCATTGGCAGGTGGATTCTTATCCATTGTACCACTGGGAAAGTCCTGTAAAACCCAAAGACATTTTTAACAGTAACAAGAACAGGATTCTTACCATTAGTGAAGAAGACATATGGGAGTTCTAAAAACTTCTTTTGGAAAATAATAATTGAAGAATTATAAAACTAATTAAAACAATCACTTTCAACTTTGAAAGCTGAAGTTTTTATTAGGGTTGATCCTAATAAAATTTTTGGAAGCAGAAAAAGTTTGTCTTTTCTGGGCCTGCTATCCCTGTTCAGGCCTTGGGCCTCTTGTACCTTCTGCTATAGCTTTCTCTACTGCCTTTGTGTCCCATGACCTGTGACTGCCTTCCCATCTCCTACCTGTCACCAACATGTCAAACCTAAGCCTTGGGCAGCATATTTCAGTTTGTCTTCTTCCAAATAGCCTGCTTTGAATCATATACTCTCAGCATTCCTCTTTGAAAACTGATTAATTTCCTGTATTTCCTGTAATTTCTGCTGATGATATGTGTCTTTTAATATTTTAATTCATCTTGAGGGGCAATTCACAGAAAAGAACATGCAAATATCCAATAAATGCATGCTTGTAGGATATATCACTAGTAGGCAGGGATCTGGGAGGGTGAATTATCATAATATAACTTGATTCCCCATACTTCCCTCTTAACTTTCACTATCTTTCCTCGTGTCCACTCTCCTACCAAAATGGCTTTCCTGCTGTTCTCTGAAAACTGCAGGCATGCTCCCTCTTCTTTCCCTTGCTATTTTCTATTATATTGAGATTAAAACCTTCCCTGACTACTCTATTTAAAATTTTACCTTTCTTCCTAGATATTCTCTATTCTCTTCCCCTGCTTTATTTTTCTCATGGCACATCACCACCTGGCATGCTATTGATTGGTATATTGATATATTACTACCACTAAAATTAAGATCTATAAAGGTAAAGTTTTAGGTCTGCTTTGTGAAGAAAGCTGAGGACTGAAAAATTGATGCCTTTGAACTGTGGTGTTGGAGAAGACTCTTGAGAGTCCCTTGGACTGCAAGGAGATCCAACCAGTCCATTCTAAGGGAGATCAGTCATGGGTGTTCTTTGGAAGGAATGATGCTAAAGCTGAAACTACACTACTTTGGCCACCTCATGTGAAGAGTTGACTCATTGGAAAAGACTCTGATGCTGAGAGGGATTGGGGGCAGGAAGAGAAGGGGACGACAGAGGATGAGATGGCTGGATGGCATCACCGACTCAATGGATGTGAGTTTGAGTGAACTCCAGGAGTTGGTGATGGACAGGGAAGCCTGGCATGCTGCAATTCATGGGGTTGCAAAGAGTCGGACACGACTGAGTGAACTGAACTGAAGGGTAAAGTTTTAGATCTGCTTTGATCCATATATAACAGAGAGTCTGTCTAGTAATATTGCACAAACGTTTGCTGAATGAGTGAATCAAACCTTTTTTGGGAAAGAATATGACAGTATTTATTCATACTAAAAATGAGTGGATTCTTTCAATCATTAATCCTACTTGTAAATTAATGTTCAGTGCATATTATTTTGGACACCTCCCATGGAGAGGTAAGGCTTATGTCTCCTCCCCTTGAGTCTAGGTAGACTCTATGATTGATTAACCAATAGAATGTGGTTGAAAGACTATGACCAGGTTTCAGAACCAAACCTTAAGAAATTAACAGTTTCCATTTCTGATCTCTGAGAAACTTTCTTTTAGGACCAGTCACCATGCTATACAAAGCCTAAGCGGTCCGCAGAGAGGACAGTTGGAAAGGAATTGAAAGTTTTGGTTAATAGTACCATCTGAGCTCTCAGCTAACAGCCAGTAATGGCTTGCCAGCTCTTTGAATGGGCTGTTTGGAAACTAATCCTTTAACCCTATTTGAGATACTCCAGCTTACGCTACATGAGTTGTTCTGCTCACTCTGTTGAAATTATAGATTAAAAAGCTATTTTAGGGTGGTTTGTTTTACAAAAATTGGTAACTGGAACACTACTTTTAATGAATCTCTCTTATGAAAGTAAGAACACCAGAACACAAAAATAGATGTATACAGGGATATTTTAAGATAATCTTTATGACAGTCCAGAAAATAGCTTTATTATACAACATAATCAATTTCATTTCTATATGCTAATAATTAACAGTCTGAAAAAGAAATTACAAAGGTAAGTCCATTAACAATAGTATTAAAAAGAATAAAAAAGAATTCACCAAGCAGATGAAAATCTTGTACAATGAAAACTACAAAACATCGCTGAAAGAAATTAGAGACATAAGTAAATAGAAACAAATTCCATGTCATAGGTTGGAAGTCTTAATATTGTTAAGATGTTAATGTTACCCAAAGTAATGTGTATATTGAGTATAATCCCTAACAAAATCCCAAAGACTGTTTTTGCAGCAACAGAAAAACCCATCCTAAAATTAATAAGGGTCCTCAAGGGACCCACAAATAGCCAAAATAATCTTGAAAAAGAAGAACAAAGCTGAGGGACTGACACTGATTTTCAAGTTTATTACAAAGCTACAGTAATTAAAACAGTGTGTTACTGGCATAAAGACAGGCATATGGTATAGATGGGGTCAAATGAGTTTTTTAAGGGTGAAACAACAGTTTAATGCGGAAATAATAGTCTTTTCAAAAAATGATGCTGAGAAAACTGGATATCTAAATGCAGAACAATGAAATTGTACCCTTAACTAGCAATGTATACAAAAATTAACCCCAAATGGGTCAAACGCTTAAATGTAAGATCTTTGAGTGTTTGAGTGTCTCCTGCAGTGGCATGGGTCTGCAGTGGCCTGCCACAGCGACAGGGGCTCTGGCTGCAGCGGACCTGGGAGGTGTGTAAATCCTCTTGGAGGAGTTCGCCATTAGCTCCACCATAGAACGACTGAGCAGATGACCCACAAACTGGAGAGCAATTATACCAAAGAAGTTCTTGCACTGTTGTGTAAGTTCTAGGGCCCACAACAGATTTCCCAGCCTGGGGATCCAGCAAAGGGGCTGAGAACCCCCAGGGAATTTGACTTTGAAGACCAGTGGGATTTGATTACAGAACTTCCACAGGACTAGAGAAACAGACTCTTGGAGGGCACAAACAAAATCTTGTGTGCACTAGGACCTAGGAGAAAGAAGTAATGTAATATCTAAAACTATAAAACTCTTAGAAGAGAGTACAGGACATAAGATGCACAGAGTTGAATGTGGCAATGATTTCTTGGCTATGACACAAAAGGAAAAGCAATAAAAGAAAGATAAAATAAACAAACTAGACCAAATAAAAAATTTAAATTATGTGCAGTGAAAGGCACTATCAACAGAATAAGAGGATCACTCATTTTGGAAGTGATCTGTGAGTTCTTTTCTGTGGGATCTTCAAAGATCCCAGTTCTCAGGGAGTTGGCTAGTGGATAATTTTCCCACATGTCTAAAAGTGGAGAATGCTTTTGTAATATAGTGATTTATTTTGTGTGGGGAGAAGTGATTGTTGAAAGGGGGAAATGCTTTGAAGCCTAGGGATCTCTCTCATTAGTACTGAGGCTGTAGGTCTAGGAATCAAAAGAACTATGCTCTGATCCTAGTTCTGCTGGTGACTAGCTGACTTTAAGCAAAACTTAACCCACTCTGTGCCTCCCGTTTCCTTACCTGTATGTAGAGATATGACAGAAGAAAGATTGTCTTTCACTGACTACATAGAATAGTCACAACATTTGCTTCCTTATAGGAGTTTATAGAAATGAGTAATGTCTTGCCATTGCAGCAGCTAGATGGCACCATCACCTCTAACATTTGTTTTAATCATTCAAATTTAATTGCAGCTGGTGCTTTCTTTGGCAACTTTTAGATTAAAAGAAATGTAGGTGTGTTTCTTTGATGTATTATGGATCTTTTCAAAGAAGATTCATCATAGATAAACCTGGAGTCTTAGAAAACTGAAAGTCATCCTTTAGTAGAGGATGTATGTGTGTGTGTTAGTCACTAAGTTGCGTCTAAATCCTTGCAACCCCACGGACTGTAGCCTACCAGACTCCTCTGTCCATGGAATTTTCTGGAAAAGAATACAGGAATGGATTGTCATTTCCTTCTCCAGGAGATCTTCCCAACCCAGGAACCAAACTTGCATCTCCTGCATTGCAGGCGGATTCTTTACATCTGAGCCACCAGAGAAGCCCTTAGAGGTTTGTTGTTGTCCAGTTGCTAACAACTGTGTGTCCGAGTCTGCTCCCCATGGACTGCAGCATGCCAGGCTTCCCTGTCCTTCACTATTTCCCAGAGTTCGCTCAGACTCATGTCCATTGGATTGGTGATGGTATCCAATCATCTCATCCTCTGTCATCCCCTTCTCCTTTTACCTTCAATCTTTTCCAGCATCAGGTCTTTCCCAGTGAGTCAGCTCTTCGCATCAGGTGACCAAAGTGTTGGAGCTTCAGCTTTAGCATCAGTCCTTCCAATGAATATTCAGGATTGATTTCCTTTAGGATTGACTGGTTTGATCTCCTTGCTGTCCAAGGGACTCTCAAGAGTCTTCTCCAATGCCACAGCTCGAAAGCATCAATTCTTCAGTGCTCAACCTTCTTTATGGTCCAGCTCTCACATCCATACATGACTACTGGAAAAACCACTGCTTTCACTATATGGACCTTTGTTGGCAAAATGATATCTATGCTTTTTAATACACTGTCTAGATTTATCGTAGTCTTTCTTCCAAGGAGCAAGCATCTTCTAATTTCATGACTACAGTCACTGTCCGCAGTGATTTTGGAGACCATGAAAATAAAATCTGCCACTGTTTCTATTGTTTCCCCATCTATTTGCCATGAAGTGATGGGACCAAATGCCATGATGTTAGATTTTTGAATGTTGACTTTTAAGCCAGCTTTTTCAGAATCACTCTATTCTAATCACCTCTTGGGTCACAGTTGCCCTAGTTTCATCAGAGTTCTCTCTTTTCACTCTGGATGCCAGACTGACAGGCCTAGCCTGAGGGAGTAAAATTATGTGAGAAAGGTTGTGTTTATTCAGGAAGGTTCTGTTCTTACCACATCTCCAGATCCAGGGAAAGAAATCTACAGAGTTACTAACTATATGCTTTGTTGCCTGCCAGGCTCCTCAGTCCATGGGATTCTCCAGGCAAGAATACTGGAGTAGCTTGCCATTCCCTTCTTCAGGGGATTTCCTGGACCCAGGGATTGAATCCAGGCCACCTGCATTGCAGGTGGATTCTTTACCATCTGAGCCACTGGAAAAGCCCAGTTAAATCATAGGTTTTAGCAATACCTGAGCAAGCCAGCTTCTGCATTTTACAACTAAGTATTTGAAACTGATAGAGGTTATGTGATTTGTTCAAGCTCAACACCTACCCCCACCCAAACCCTTCCAAAATAGTAGTCTTCAGACTCCCATCTCTTGTTTTCCCACTGGGCTTTTTTTTTTTTTTTTTTTTTTTTTTTTTTTGAGGAAACTTAGCTGTTTTGCCTTGAGTGTTACAACTCAAAGGGAGTTTGCAAGATCATTTTGTATTTACCAAATAAATAAATAAATTGAATCCCATAAGTGGATGAAATATTTAAACCAGTTCTAACTCCTTTATCACCAATGAGCTCTAGATCAAGGGTGCTTTGGGCACCTGGGAAATTATGTATGATCAAACTCTTTGTGATTTAAGTTCTCTATTTCTTAAAAATGATTTAAGAAATATCTTGCCCTTCTTTAAAATATTTCACTAAAAAATATAAGAAAATTAAGGAGATAATGGAGTAAAATTTCTTTTTAATTTTCTAAAAAATTATAAAAATTTAGCTCACTGTATTTTTTCTCTTAATTTTTCTTTTAAATTTATGTCTTAGTTACTCATAATATTTTTTTCACTTCACAAGATACCTAAAAGAACATACCAAACAAGGAGCTATCTTCCACCTCACCTCTAGCTTTGTTGATTTAAACAGGAGAGATTTGTGGATTTGGCTTCATCTACTTTCTGATATGACTGCCTTAAAATTATGGAAGTCTCACTATGCCAACATAATGCTTCTTTTCTTTGGTTTTTCTTTCTTCAAGTGTTTTGTTACTGAATCATGAATTTCAAAGAGACACTAAGACTTCAGAAATCTGCTTGAAAGACACTAGCAGTTTTGCTGGATAGTACATTGAGCAACAGTCATATTTTTTCTCTTTTCATCAACTCTGTCCCTTGCAAAACAAAAGATTACTCAGCAGTTTTATTTTTTTTTATGGCTTTGACAAACCTTTTTTATTTTCATGTGTAATATGTCATGACTATAAATCACTTTTCCCAGAACTCTGAGACAGGATGGTGAATAGTTTTAGGAAATGATGATGATAGTAACTTGATATTCTGAGAGCAATGTTTCCCAGTCTGTTTGAAACAAAGAAGATAAATTGAAGGAACTTTGCATGATAATAGCTATATTTATATGTGTTGACTGTGAAAATATATAAAAACAAAAAGTTACTATAAATTCAGTAATACTGTTTACTTGAATTAGTGTTTTAATAGTCATAAAATATCCATATATATTTGAAAAATAGGAGTTCTTCTATGAGCAAAATATATCATGTATTTAGTTGAGAGATAGTACTAGATAACCCTAGAGATTTAGACTCCAGTTCTCTATAGATGGTTGGTGACTGCAGCCAAGAAATTAAAAGATGCTTACTCCTTGGAAGAAAAGTTATGACCAACCTAGATAGCATATTCAAAAGCAGAGACATTACTTTGCTGACTAAGATCCGACTAGTCAAGGCTATGGTTTTTTCAGTGGTCATGTATGGATGTCAGAGTTGGACTGTGAAGAAGGCTGAGCACCGAAGAATTGATGCTTTTGAACTGTGGTGTTGGAGAAGACTCTTGAGAGTCCCTTGGACTGCAAGGAGATCCAACCAGTCCATTCTGAAGGAGATCAGCCCTGGGATTTCTTTGGAGGGAATGATGCTGAAGCTGAAACTCCAGTACTTTGGCCACCTCATGGGAAGAGTTGACTCATTGGAAAAGACTCTGATGCTGGGAGGGATTAGGGGCAGAAGGAGAAGGGGACGACAGAGGATGAGATGGCTGGATGGCATCACTGACTTGATGGACGCAAGTCTGAGTTAACTCCAGGAGTTGATGATGGACAGGGAGGCCTGGTATGCTGCCGTTCATGGGGTTGCAAAGAGTCAGACATGGCTGATAGCTTCCCCAAAGCTGTAAATTGAAAGCCATTGTTGATAAATATCTCCAAGTGAACTGGATTTTAATGATAATATTCAGCTGCAGTCAGAAGTATATGGGAACTTAATATGTTCTGGAATTATGCAAAGTTGCCTTCCATGTGTTAACTAACTTAACCCC
Organism: Neotragus moschatus; assembly: GCA_006410615.1. NCBI lineage: Eukaryota > Metazoa > Chordata > Mammalia > Artiodactyla > Bovidae > Neotragus > Neotragus moschatus. The sequence goes on from SJYA01002499.1 coordinate 78,986, forward strand.
CATAATAGTCCTATAAGGTAGGCATTACCATTGTCTCCATTTAATAAGTGTAAAGAATGAAGCTTAAAAGATTTAAGTCACTTTTTCAAGGTCATATAGCTACTCAGTGGCAGATGTAAGCCCCAGTACAAGAAATTCCAAAGTGTGGCATTAACCACAGTACCTTTTTCCTTCACTTAATTGAAATCTGTTTCTCACTTGAAAGTTTAAGATGATGTTTTAACCTATAGGTAATTCTGATCTTCATGCCTGTATCACATAATCAGAGGTAAGCTGAGATAGCTGTCAATTTAATACTCTTGGAACAAAAGTGTATTTTAATAAAAATGCAGAGTCACCCAAAAACACCTGGAAGGGACTTTAGAGATCATACAATACAGTGGTTCTCAAGTAGAATAGGGGGACACTTGGGTGAGTATTAAATCCAAACTCCACCATAGACTTACAGAATACAGATTTCTAGGGGGCAGATGGACTTAGACATGTATGTTTCAAAGATAGCCCCAACTGAATTTAATGTGTGTATATATATACATATATGTATGTGTGTATATATATATGTGTGTGTGTGTATATATATATATATCTGGTAAGAATCACTGGTCTAATTTACCTTCCTCTTTGAAGAACTTGAAGTCCAGAGGGAGACTAAGTTACTCCTGTTCTAGATCTAACTTAAAATCTTTGCAATCATCACCATAAATATTTTTTTTCTCTTTTCAGAAATCCAAGAGATAAAAAATCCTTTTGAATGTCTTGTACTCTGAATACAAAGGAAGATCTTAGGCAGAAGAACATAAAAATGAAAGCAATGAATGCTATGTAGAGAAATGAGTGGTGGCAGAAAGAGAGTTCACCCAAACTCATGTCCATTGAGTCAGTGATGCCATCCAACCATCTCATCCTCTGTCGTTCCCTTCTCCTCCTGCCCTCAATTTTTCCCAGCATCAGGGGCTTTTCCAATGAGTCAGCACTTCACATCAGGTGGCCAAAGTACTGGAGTTTCAGCTTCAACATCAGTCTTTCCAAAGAACACCCAGGTCTGATCTCCTTTAGGATGGACTGGTTGGATCTCCTTGCAGTCCAAGGGACTCTCAAGAGTCTTCTCCAACACCACAGTTCAAAAGCATCAATTCTTCAGCGCTCAGTCTTCTTTATAGTCCAACTCTCACATCCATACAAGACCACTGGAAAAACCATAGCCTTGACTAGTCGGACTTTTGTTGACAAAGTAATGTCTCTGCTTTTCAACATGCTATCTAGGTTGGTCACGACTTTTCTTCCAAGGAATAAGCGTCTTTTAATTTCATGGCTGCAGTCACCATCTGCAGTGATTTTGGAGCCCAGAAAAATCAGGTCTAACACTGTTTCCACTGTTTCCCCATCTATTTCCCATGAAGTGATGGGACCTGGTGCCACAATCTTAGTTTTCTGAATGTTGAGCTTTAAGCCAACTTTTTCACTCTCCTCTTTCACTTTCATCAAGAGGCTCTTTAGTTCTTCTTCACTTTCTGCCATAAGGGTGGTGTCATCTGCATATCTGAGGTTATTGATATTTCTCTAAACTAAATTTGATTTTTATATTTCTCTAAACTAAATTTGTGTTTCTGGGTTGCTGACTTCTTCACCTTCAAGTCTGGAATGTGCCAGGCTGAAAGAAAAAGAAAATGCAGAGAACTCACCCACGTGAGTTTTCACCCATCTGCCTAATTCTCTTTACTTTTCAGTCTTACATTTTTTTATATATAATAATAATAGGAGTAGGGGAAAATACATCCACTCTACCTTTATAGAAGAGAAGTTGCCTGCAGAATTTATTTTTAAACATTCATTTAGATCTTCAGGATTCCAGATATTCTGAGTTGTATAATTCTTATACTTGTTGTTTGTATGAAAGATGCTTTTTTATGTTGGTTTATCCCTTTAAAAGTTAATGAATTTTCTCTAAATAAGTGAGTTAGTAATTTTTTAAGATATTATTTTTTTCCACTTTATTTTTTTTAATTGATGAGTAATTGCTTTATAGAATTTTATGGCTTTCTGTCAAACATTAATAAGAATCAGCCATAGAAACTAATTTCAACTGAAGCATTAAATAAGAACTTAAAAAAACACACGCTTCCATAAAGTGGCACCTTACTCTCCAATCAGTGTTTCTCATTCTCTTTTGGAGGAGTAGGAGAAGGTGTCAAAAGGCTCCTCTGTTCATGGAGTTCTCCAGGCAAGAATACTGGAGTGGATTGCCATTCCCTTCTCTAGGGGTTCTTCCTGACCTAGGGATCAAACCTGGATCTCCTGCATTGCAGATGAATTCTTTGCCATCTGAGCCTCCAGGGGAAGCACTGGGAGAAGGTGTCAAAAGTCTTGCTTGAGAATCTGATTAAAACAATACACTTTATACTCCCAAATGTTTCTTACCATTTAGGATGTCCACAGATAGGATGTAGACCCATGGTAAGTAACCCTATTCTATGTATTGGTGATATAGGCTAAACTACCACAAATGGAAAAGGGGGGAAATGATTAGGAAATACAGAAATCAAGGCTTTTTCTATAATAGGCTGAGCAGTCGTCACAGTCAGACTCTACAAAACTCCATTTCTGTGGGCCAAGAAAGATGATTCTTCCATGTACTGGAAAAAACTTCTGTCAATTTCTATTAATACAGTCCTTAAAAGCAGTAGAGCTACCATTTCAATGTAGGTTTTCTTTACTTTAATTCTTATGTTCTATTTCTTATGTTTTAAACGCTCGAAGTATTTTCCATTTCTTTTATTAACAGCTTGCTATTTGGGAGGTTTGTAGTCATGTAGGCCGCACTCCTACCTTAGAATTGACCAAAATTTGGGGTAAAATGCAACCATTATGTGATTTTTAAAAAAAGGAAGAAGAAGAAGAAGAATGTTTTTGTAAAGATTGAGATTTTCTTCCCTCTTAAACAGCAGATTGAGGTAAAGTGCTGGATAACTGTTGCCAAGGAAGGACTGGTAATGACAGCTTTCTACACAGCAGTTATCTTCTGCTATATGACCAATCACCCCAAAACAGTAGTTTAAAGCCACAGCTATTTATAATTTTTTTCAAAATTCTCTGAATTAACCATCTGGATGGCTCTTCTGCTGGTCTTGACTGGGATCACATGATTATATTCGTATGATGACTTTCCCTAGTACTTCTGGAAACTGATGCTGGCGGTCAGCTGGGCTACCTCGGTTCTCCTCTACGTGGACTTGTATCCTCCCTTTGATGACAGTGGAACTTCTTCCAGGCATGGTGGCCTCAGGGTTCCAGGAAAGAGAGTAATGAAAGTTGTAAGGCCCTTGAGGGCCTGGCCCATAAAGTCACACAGGATGTTTCTGCATTCTGCTGGTCAAAGCAAGTCACAGGGGTGAGCCCAGATTTAAGTAGAAGGTTAAGGGACTCCATCTCTCAGTGGGAAGAGGGACAAAGTCTCAACTCAAAAGGGCATGTCAGATGAGAGAAATTGTGACCATTCCTGCAAAGTGTCCACCCCAGGGAACAGGGAAGTGAAGTGCTGAGAACGTAGAGCATTTGTACCAAAGACTGGAGTGAGTGGGGGGTGAGCTACTGACACAAGGCCACGTGTCCTGGAGCAAACTCAAGCTGTGAACGGCAGCCAAAGAAAAGAGTGTGAAGCAGCTGGCAGGGAAACATTCTGTGATGATTTTAGATAGCTCTGGGGATTATTTATTGAGACTCAGCCAGTGGACAGAACTAGGCTTTTTCTTCCCTAGAGTTTTTCCCTTACTGCAGGCAAAGGCTGAAATCAACAGGCTACAGTTCAATTTGGATACATTATCAGACTGAGACAAAAAGGTTTTTCCCAAGCTAAGCACCTCATGGGCTTTAAAAAATTCAAATATGAAACAAAACTGTCTGCAGAATACCTATTATGCAAACATTTTGGCTGCTAAAATAGTGTTGTAGGCAATGAAAAAAATGAAGACTGTGAGGTTTTGCAAAATAAATTATCTTTTTGGTGCGTTCAATCCAATGGATTAACATCAGTAAACTAGCTCTAAAGAAGACACCATGGCTATTTCTTGATGGTTTTGGTACTATATCATCCCATAGTGTGCCAGTTGGGTTGCTCTAGTGAGAGGCTCCTATCAAGCATTCACTTTAGTGGTGTGACAGTGCCTGTGATAGAATCAGCTGCAGCCAGGAGAGCTGTGCACAGGATGAATCGCGTGGGTGAATTTTAGTGCTCCGGTGTCTCCAGTCCTGTCTCTTATGGTGCCGGCCTTGCAAGTCTCACCATTTGGGATCTCTGAGCACTAGATATACAGCCTTACTCTATCACAGCATTGAGGAACAGCCTTGTACATAACGAGACTAAAACATGGCAGTGATTACTGAGAGCTCTTCAGAGGTTACCTTATTGTTCTGTATGTATTTCTTTTTTTTTAATTTATTTTTTTATTGAAGGATAATTGCTTTACAGAATTTTGTTGTTTTCTGTCAAACCTCAACATGAATCAGCCATAGATATACATATANATATATATATATATATATATATATATTTCCAGCTGTAGTGCTGGGGATGTTTGAGCTAGACGGAAAAGAACAATGCTGTAGTGAAACTCCCCTTTCCTCGTATTTTTCTCCTGATTGCAAAACGGGCGTATTTTTCTACCCCTGTCTTATGGTGCTGTCTATTTAAATTGTGGTGGTGAACGCGGTTCCTAATGAATGGGGAGAGATTTGGCAGCATCACTGTCTCTCATTTTTAATTTAATCTTCTCTTTCCGTAGTCAGTTCCTTTTATCCTTCTCTTTGGGAGTCGGGTAGGGGTCTGGGTGGGGCCCCAAGAGAGAATTAAGATTTGTTTTAATCCTGTCTGGTTAATTTGAATTCTAATGCAATCTGGGAACATGATTTTTCTGCATGGTCATTTATTTCTAAAGGCCGTCCCCAGTGTTGCCTTTTCTAGGTTAGACACCCTTTCCTTATGTCTGGAGGGGGGTTTAACTTCTGAGGCTATCCATCTATCCTTTAAAAAAAAAAAAATCTATTTAACATTCTTTCAAGTTATACCCCTCCTCCTCTTGTTTCCTGCCTGGTTGAAATGGATTGAAGCACATCCATGGTATCTCAGTATAACAAACTAGTTTGTGAGTTTTTATGGCTTGGCTGGCGGTACTGAGTTTTTTTTTCCCCTTCTGTGCTTGACTCTGCTTGCAAGCAATGAGGAATGACAGGAGAGCGCACAGGGAGGGTTTCTTGGCTGATTGCATTTAAGCCAGGAATTCACTGTGAAAATAAAGCCAAGGGACGATAAATAAAACATGCAATCTTCTCTAGGAGACAGACACACAGCGTGGGCCTTGCCTGCTTTCATTGGTGAAGAGGCCTGGGTGAGTTGTAAAAGAAAATAGTAACTTTCTGAATAGTCCCCAGAGGGGACGGAGGCCACTGAATGGAGTTGGCAGTGGTTGATGTGAAGCAGGATGATGCTTCTCATATAGCTTGAAGAGTTGACCACCCCTTTGGAAACACTTACATACGTGCTAAACAAGTGCTGTACAAATGGTGGAAAAAATTCTTTTTTCCCCTCTGTGTTCTGCCAATTTCCTTAACTTCCAAGTTGTATTACTTGTTGTGCCAGTCGATGTAGAGATGGAAGGCTGTTAAATGCCTGGCAGCTGGCACTGTGAGATAGAAAACTTATGACCAGGAATTTTTTTTCCCCTTGATGAAGAACAGAGAGAGTGGCTAGATTAACCATCTAATTTAGCTCTAAGTGGTGGTTTGAATTGGACCTAACATGAAGCTTATTTTATAATTTTGTGATTTGAGGTAGAAGTCTTTTTCACTTCATAACTTGAAATGGAAAAGAACAGAATCTGTGTTGATAGCATCATAAGCAGTTTTCTGGTATTGCAAAATTACAAGTTTGTTTGTACAGGAAGTATTCATTGACTTTTGTAGAGATGACTAAATTATAACTACAATACAGACAGTCTAGTTGCTGGACTTTATTTTGCACTTACAATGTTGAAGATTACTTAAGAATTGAGGGGCAGAGAGTTTGGACTTCCCAGTATTTAAACATACTTTCTTGGTTATTTTTCAACCCCTAGATTTGAAGAAGTTAAAAGGAAAAAAATTAAATATTTGAGTAGTAGTTGTAAGCAGTATTTAACTGGTGCAGAGCTGTTCATCAGTTGATTATGGGAAGTTTTAGAGAAAGCATTGTTGGCTTGTTATTGTTAACTAATGATATATTGGAAGGGAGCTAATGCTGAAGGTGCTTGAATGTAAATATAATTGACGGTACTTGAGTAATGATTCATAGGTCGCATACGAATTTTCCACAAAAATTTTTGCCTGAAAAGTGAGTGTCGCTCAGTCATGCCCGACTCTTTGCGACCCCATGGTCTGCAGCCTACCAGGCTCGTCTGCCATGTGATTTTCCAGATAAGGATACTGGAGTGGGTTGCCATTTGCTTCTCCAGGAGATCTTCCCAACTCAGGGATTGAACCCAAGTCTCCTGCATTGCAGGCAGATTCTTTATCGACTGAGCTACAAGGGAAGCCTGGAAAAGAGCATCCCTAATGGGGTCTGAAACTTGAAATGTAAAGGAAAAGACAGATATAAGTTACTTGATCTAAAAAAAAAAATCTCAAAGTTTCTGTAGGACTGAAAGCATGATGGACCAAGTTAAGCAACTGACTGGTGTAGTTGTTTGCAACATGTTTGACCAAAGGCTAGCAGATAATTTCTGAAATTGGGGGAAAAAGATGAAGAACGTGGTAGGAAAAATAGACATTTCACAAAGAAATGCAAATTATTAATAAATGTATTCATCTTCAGTACAAGAGACAGAAATGGCAAGCTGATTTCATCTCCCACACTGGCTCATGGGTAGATATTGCCCAGAATTGATAGAGGAGTTGGGAGAATGGGGTGCTGCCTCCCCTGATGCTGGGCACAGTCTTTCTGTGTCATTGTTATTCTACAGATTTATTGATATCAGTGCGCAGAGATGTTCAGTACAGTGGGTGATGATCCTTGCAGTATGGTTTGTAATTGAAAAGCTGGACTCAATTTCTATCAGAGGGGAACTTGTTAAGAAGTACTCAGTGGAATACTATGCAACCATGAAAAAACAGTAAAATTTTATATACTGACATGTAAGGGTGACCAACATGTTTCATTTGAAAGCAAATCAACTGTTCACATAGTACACTTCAGTTTCTGTTGAAAACAAAGACAGACTTGCATATTGGTGTGTTATAAAGATGTTTGGAAAGGCTACACAAGCAACCATTGAATAGTGATTATCTTTGGAGAAGGGCAGATGAATGGGCACAGTTTTGGGGAGAATTTTACTTTTCATTGTATTAACTTATGGTTGGATTTTTCTTAAAATTAGAAGCGTATATTTTTGTAGTAAATCTTAGAAAAATTATCCTTGTGTTTTTAATGAATGCATATTTTTTGTTTTGGAGTATGTGTTTGTATGTGTGTCTTTTCTGAAGACCTGGTGTATACTTAGTTTTCTTTTTTTGTTTTGAAACACCATTTCCTTATTTGTGACTGAACAATCATTTAAAAGCAGAGAATGTCTAAACAAAACTAGAAACTAGTCTTTTATAGAAGGAAGGAGCTGAGTTTTAAAAGGAATTTTTTTTTTTTTTTTGCTGGTTACTTTTGGGAGAAAAGTTATGTTAACACTGGTAAGCATTCTCATAGTCTTTTCAGATTTGTTATTTAAATTTCATGATTTAGGGCAAGGCAGTAAAAGGGGATCAGTATTAGATACTAGATTTAGGATGGTTAAAATTTTAATCAGCTAACTTACTTGAGGCTAATTAGTCGGCCTTTGAGTATTTTGATTTTCTTTACAGATCAGAGATTATTGTATAAAGATTNCTTTTCAGATTTGTTATTTAAATTTCATGATTTAGGGCAAGGCAGTAAAAGGGGATCAGTATTAGATACTAGATTTAGGATGGTTAAAATTTTAATCAGCTAACTTACTTGAGGCTAATTAGTCGGCCTTTGAGTATTTTGATTTTCTTTACAGATCAGAGATTATTGTATAAAGATTATTGTATAAAGATTCTGAATGCACTTTCAGAGATAGGTGTTTTGTTTATTGATGATGACATAGCTTATTGAATGTATTTCCAAGTTTAAAGTAATGATATAGAACAAATTTGAGTCAGTGCCTATGCTTGTTAAGTCTTTTGGTTAATGAAGAATTACACAAGAAGAACTTTTGAAACTAGTGCATATATGTATTTTCTTTTATTGTCTTCCTCTCTGAGTTGTTGCATTTAGTTATAATTGTTTTTTTGAAAGTATTTGAGCATCTCCTGTGCTCAGCATTGGTCTGAGGGAGTTTCAGTTTTCAATTTTAAGTGAAGAAAGCTTTGAATTTTTGTCATACCTAGTTCTCTGATGGTTAGTACTGGTCCAGTGAAGAAATCTGAAGTGTTCATTCGGGAGACAGTACTCTTTGTAGCCAGAAAATTTCAATAGTACTGGAAGGTGGGAACTGCAGATTTGAATTAAGTAAATACTTCTACTCTTGCTGCAGTCTTTAATTTCTTGCCATCTCCCCCCTCCCCATTCTGAGTACACCCTGGAATTGAGGAATAGACCATCTCTCTTATTTTATTTCAGTTGTGCATTGAATTTCATCCTTTCTTCAGATGGCGAAACTTGAATACCTTTCCTTTTAAAAACATCGGGATTTTTTTGGAACAGCTCCTTTAATAGAACAATTATTGCAATTAATTGAGCAGTCGAAGTCAGTATTGTCTTTAAGTATGTCCTGGCCAGTTGTTAAGATGTTTATCCCTTTTCCTTTATCGTTGGCTTTTCTTTTCACAATGGGTAGTCAGTAACTATCAATTCAAACTTTAAATGTTTCATCTGGAAAAATGAAACAAGCTAGCATGTCTTCTCTACTCAAAATCATATTAAGTGTTTACTTAAGAATGCATGATTTCAAGTAGTAATATCTTTAGTGAACAGGATGGCCTTGAGGGAATGACTGATGCTTTTTTTTTAAAGAAAGTTGTCCCTTTTAAAAATTGTACAAATGGGTCTGTACTAATTCCAAATGCTGATGTGTTTTATATTTTTGTGTTAGAAAATCAGTTTTCTTCAATGATGGAAAGTGAATTTGGTACCTTTATTTTAAGAAACTTACCTATGTGTATGATAAAATAAACTCATGTTAGAAATTTTTATAGGGCAATCATTAAACTTGATCTGCTATTGACCTTCAACTGTTATATATTTAAGAGAACAAATATCCTACAAAAGAAGTCAGATTATAGGTAAGTATAAACTTCTATGAACAAAGCAGATTATAGGAAACTATTTTTTAAATGGTAGTAAATTACATAGAGCCCATAAAACCATTTTTAGTTACCTTTCAAATTACTATCACATAGTTTGAAGAATGGTGCTTTTTCCCAACAGAAACCTAATTTAATTTTCCTGCTTTATTAATTTTTGATATATGTAAATATTTGAACGTTACTGTAAACTAGAAAACATGAGCCATTTCTTCCTTTAGGTGAGTAGAAAGACTCATCTTCTGCTGAGAAATCAGTATCGAATGATAATTTGGAGAAATATGTTATATAGTTTTGTCCCATGAGAAGAGACTCTTGTTTCTCAATCCTAGCCAGAGTCTCAAAAATAAAGTGTATTAGTTAGATTTGTTTGAAAAGATCCGAATATCTTTCCACTTTGTGCTTTCAGTGCCGGGTGTTCCGCTGAGAATATGCTTTGCACATAGTTTTCAGTTCTTTAAAAATAGGATGCTTCCTTAATTTTTTTGATCTAGAAAAGGTGGCCAAAACAAGTTTTGGAGAGAATGCAGTGCAAAATCTGCTTTTCATTTTGGACTTAAATGTTGACTTTCAGCTGATAGTAAGTGAACTCTGTTGCTAAGGGTATGCTAACTGAATTCTTAAGTGATAAGTAGTTTTCTGTCAGCATATATTACAAGTATTTATTTTGTTATTGTTCAGTTGCTAAGTCGTGTCTGACTCTTTGTAATAAATAAGTATATTTATGTGTTTATAGCTAATTTGATGTTCCCAAGTGAGAGAAAAGACAAATGAAAGTAGGTGTCATTTGAGTTACCCCAAGCATATTTCAGTGACCCCTGTGTACAGGTGCATTCTTCTGTTTCTTCTTAAATATACCAACAGGTGAGATGCTGCTTTTATACAAAACTGTTGTGTGATAGTTATTATGTACCTGTAGAGCTCTGGAGATTTGTGAAGATCTGTTCCAGCCTCTCCCGTTTTGCTGATGACAAAACCGTGGCATAGACAGGTTGAGTCATTTGTCCTGATAGGTATAGTAAATTGCAAAGTTAAACGTGGAATCACAGACTGCCTCTTAATTTGCTGGGAACATTTGGTAAATTTCAGAAAATCTCCAACATCAGGACAAGCATATCTTGAATGTAAATTGTCTTTGATGTTAGAGAGATTATTTGGTTAACATTTCATCTAGTGTTATAAAAGTATTTTTTTCCTAGATAGCATTTTAGTTTCAGACCAGATTCTAATGGCTTCAGTTAAGCAGTGATTCTAGCATGTTTAGTGCATGCTAGTGTAAAACATTTGTAGACATTTGGACATTGTAGAGATGTTCTATGGTGAGATTAAAGTTCAGGAAAAGTTGGTTATTATGATTGCTGACTGAATGAAACTGTATCACATGGTGTGACTCTACATCATTGTATGCATACCTCCTTGTAATACAGAATTTACTGAAAGTTGAAAACACCCAGAACAATAGAAGTCCGTACTTTGTAGGAAATTTGTTTGCTCTGAATTTAATATGTTTATGAAAATGTACAGACTTTGTGTTTGGCCTGTTTTTGAGCATTTTTCAGTGTCTGTCACTGGTACCCACCCTTATCATCAGTAAATAGTACTGTATAACTAACCCCTAGATACACTTCTTTCATGTAATTGATGTGGCCTCAAAACTTTATAAACATCTCTTGTATGATTTGGGGCTTTTCTTTATTTAACTGCACATCGTTTATGTTGAACCTCTTAATATTCCTGTAACCTTTACTAATAGTGATAATAATAATAATGATAGAAGTCACTTTCAGCACACTTAACCATGTGCCAGTTACTGCTCCAAGTACATTATATTTCTTAACAGCCCTGTGGAGTTAGATACTTTTATTATTCTCATGTTATAGATGAGAAAACTGAAGCATAGGAAAAAAAGTGCAAGTGACTTTTGCCCAAGGTCACATAGGCTGGTAAATTATGGAACCAAACACAGCCTCTTTGGCTGGTACGCTTACCCTCTGAGTAATATTACTCATGATGCGTCATCATTAACTATTCTAGAAAGTTCATCTTTATGTTTATCAATAATCTCTTGCTACTTTCTAGAGTGATTTTTCACCATAGCCAGAATTTTAAATTGTTATCAGAGCTATGATTTTTAACATGTATTTTTAAAATGTGATTTTAAGGTTTGAAAAACTACATTTTAAAAAGGCCTTTTGTGAATTAATTTCAGCTTTGGAAGATGGTTGTGTGGGGCGGTTTTGACTATCACTCACCAGACACTTCTCTAACTTTTGAAAAAGAAATATCTTCCATGTTAGATCTAATTGCAATATATATGCCACATATATATGTATCTTTTATAACTTTTTGAATGTTATGATTAAAAATTATACTATTTCTTGTGCTAATAAAAAGATTTAATTTTCTTTGAAAATTGAAAGGATGTTAACTGGAAGGATGCAGGATAACCTATCAGTACATTTAAACTCTTACTGAAAAAGCTGATCAGATAAATTGGAAGCTCATGTAGTGAATTAATGTCTTTAAAATTCAAGGACATTAATTGGTAGGACCTGGTCCTACCGTATTTAACAGTCTGTCTGTTAAAGCATTTTTCATTGTTAATTGATGTCAGATCTCTCATGTTAGAAGGTATTATACAGAAACTGTGTGTAAGAAGATAGTAGTTGAATGAGTCCACAGAAGCAAGATTTAAGTTCTTTTAATTACATTAATACAATTTAGAATGCTATATGTGCCACTTTATAGCTGTTAAATATTTGCTGACTGTGATTAGCATTTTATATAGGTATTTTATTGTATCAGTGTAAAGGGCAAAGCCTGGAGCCTCTTCTGGTGTCGCTGTTGATTGGTAAAGGCTAGCAGAAGTTGAAGGCAGTGCTGTAGACTGGTTATGTTGAGCCTTTGTTCCTGCTACAGCTTCTTCTTTATTTATTTATTTATTTATTTATTGAAGGATAATTGCTTTACAGAATTTTGTTGTTTTCTGTCAAACCTCAACATGAATCAGCCATAGATATACATATATCCCCTCCCTTTTGAACTTCCCTCCCATCTCCTGCCCCATCCTACCTCTCTAGGTGGATACAGAGCCCCTGTTTGAGTTTCCTGAGCCAGGCAGCAAATTCCCANCAAAGTGTCCACCCCAGGGAACAGGGAAGTGAAGTGCTGAGAACGTAGAGCATTTGTACCAAAGACTGGAGTGAGTGGGGGGTGAGCTACTGACACAAGGCCACGTGTCCTGGAGCAAACTCAAGCTGTGAACGGCAGCCAAAGAAAAGAGTGTGAAGCAGCTGGCAGGGAAACATTCTGTGATGATTTTAGATAGCTCTGGGGATTATTTATTGAGACTCAGCCAGTGGACAGAACTAGGCTTTTTCTTCCCTAGAGTTTTTCCCTTACTGCAGGCAAAGGCTGAAATCAACAGGCTACAGTTCAATTTGGATACATTATCAGACTGAGACAAAAAGGTTTTTCCCAAGCTAAGCACCTCATGGGCTTTAAAAAATTCAAATATGAAACAAAACTGTCTGCAGAATACCTATTATGCAAACATTTTGGCTGCTAAAATAGTGTTGTAGGCAATGAAAAAAATGAAGACTGTGAGGTTTTGCAAAATAAATTATCTTTTTGGTGCGTTCAATCCAATGGATTAACATCAGTAAACTAGCTCTAAAGAAGACACCATGGCTATTTCTTGATGGTTTTGGTACTATATCATCCCATAGTGTGCCAGTTGGGTTGCTCTAGTGAGAGGCTCCTATCAAGCATTCACTTTAGTGGTGTGACAGTGCCTGTGATAGAATCAGCTGCAGCCAGGAGAGCTGTGCACAGGATGAATCGCGTGGGTGAATTTTAGTGCTCCGGTGTCTCCAGTCCTGTCTCTTATGGTGCCGGCCTTGCAAGTCTCACCATTTGGGATCTCTGAGCACTAGATATACAGCCTTACTCTATCACAGCATTGAGGAACAGCCTTGTACATAACGAGACTAAAACATGGCAGTGATTACTGAGAGCTCTTCAGAGGTTACCTTATTGTTCTGTATGTATTTCTTTTTTTTTAATTTATTTTTTTATTGAAGGATAATTGCTTTACAGAATTTTGTTGTTTTCTGTCAAACCTCAACATGAATCAGCCATAGATATACATATATCCCCTCCCTTTTGAACTTCCCTCCCATCTCCTGCCCCATCTTACCTCTCTAGGTGGATACAGAGCCCCTGTTTGAGTTTCCTGAGCCAGGCAGCAAATTCCCACTGGCTATCTATTTTACATATGGTGATGTAAGTTACTCTTTCCATGTTACTCTTTCCATACATCCCACCCTCTCCTCCCCTCTCCCCATGTCCACAAGTCTATTCTCTATGTCTGTTTCTCCATTGCTGCCCTGTAAGTAAATTCTTCAGTACCATTTTTCTATATTCTGTATATATGCATTGCTACTGCTACTGCTACTGCTGCTGCTAAGTCGCTTCAGTCTTAATTGAACTGTTTATAGGTTGTTGGCAATAGGCAAGCCATGGTCATGGAAGATAAACATAGACAGTGTGTGAAGCTGTTCTTATACATGTCTGGAATAGCACAGTGATCTGAAGGATCTTCAGAAAGAAGCATTGGTCGCTCAGCTGTGTCCAGCTCTTTGCAACCCCATCGACTGTAGCCCACCGGGATCCTCTGTCCATGAAATTCTCTAGGCAAGAATACTGGAGTGGATAGTCTTAACCTGCTCCACAGGATCTTTCCAACTGAAGGATCAAACCCAGGTCTCCTACATAAGAGGCAGATTCTTTACCATCTGAGCCAGCAGGGAAGCCCTTTAAGAAAGGAGTTAATTCCCAAAGAGTATCCTTTCTGGCTCATTTCTGATGTCTGAAATTTTATCACTAAAAAATTCTTTCTTTCCTTTCTAAAACTGTTTCCTGTAGGCTTTCTATTTTAAAATGCAAACATTCCTGGTATGTTGCTGCATGAGGCTTCATGATATAGTGGAAATCATACAGTCCTTGATTTCTGACTCTGTTCTTATGAGCCATGTGATCATGTACCGCAACTTCTTTATCCATTCATCTGGCAACGGACATCCAGGTTGCTTCCATGTTCTAGCTATTCTAAATAGTGCTGCAATAAACAATGGGATACATGTGTCTTTTTCAGTTTTGGTTTCCTCAGGGTATATTTCGGAGTGGGATTGCTGGGTCATATGTTATTTTTATTCCTAGTTTTTTAAGGAATCTCCATACTGTCTTAATGGCACCCCACTCCAGTACTCTTGCCTGGAAAATCCCATGGATGGAGGAGCCTGGTAGGCTGCGGTCCATGGGGTTGTTAAGAGTCAGACATGACTGAGCAACTTCATTTTCACTTTTCACTTTCATGCGTTGGAGAAGGAAATGGCAACCCACTCCAGTGTTCTTGCCTGGAGAATCCCAGGGACAGGGGAGCCTGGTGGGCTGCCGCCTATGGGGTCGCACAGAGTCAGACACGACTGAAGTGACTTAGCAGCAGCAGCACACTGTCTTCCATAGTGGCTGTATCAGCCTATATCCCTACCAACAGTGCAAGAGCATTCCGTTTTCTCCACACCCTCTCCAGCATTTATTGTTTGTAGACTTGATGATGGCCATTCTGACCAGTGTGAAGTGATATCTCATTGTCGTTTTCTCTAATAATGCATTTCTCTAGTAATGAGTAATGTTGAGCATCTTTTCATGTATTTGTTAGACATCTGTATGTCTTCTTTAGGTCTTTTTCCCACTTTTTGATTGGGTTGTTTTTCTGGCATTGAGTTGTATGAGCTGCTTGTATATGTTGGACATTAATCCTTTGTCAGTTGTTTCTTTTGCTTTTATTTTCTCCCATTCTGAGGGTTGTCTTTTCCCCTTGCTTATAGTTTCCTTTGCTGTGCAAAAGCTTTTAAGTTTAATCAGGTCCCACTTGTTTACTTTGTTTTTATTTCCATTACTCTAGGAGGTGGGTCATAGAGGATCTTGCTTTAATTTATTTTATTAAGTGTTCTGCCTATATTTTCCTCTAAGACTGTTATAGTTTCTGGTCTTACATTTAGGTCTTTAATCCATTTTGAGTTTACCTTTGTGTGTGGTATTAGGAAGTGTTCTAATTTCTCCTGCTTCTCTTAAAACAGAAATTACCAAAATGCCTAGGTAGTATTTTCTTTCACTGTTCTTTCCTGACATTAAAGCAAAGGTTTGTAACTTGGGGTCCATGAGTAGAAATCTGAGGATCCTGTGAACATGGATGGGGAGAAATTACATCTTTACTTTTATTAACCTTTAACTGAAAAATTGCATTTTCCTTCAGTATAAATGTAGGCCAGAAGCAACAATATAGACAATAATAGTGGTTTTTGTCATCAGTAGGAGTCACAGATATTCTATAACATTATGAGTCACATAAATTTTGAAACATGATTTATATTCATGACTTCTTTAAAATTGATAGTTATTAGATTGCCACTAGATCTTATTACTGAATTCCTTGATATGTACATATATTACTGTCTCCCAGATTTGTTTACTGATTTGATAAGTATATCTCATTATAATTGATTTCATTTTTAACTAATGTGTTTTATTATATACATTTAAAAACATTATTCTAAGAAGAGATTCATATATGTTAAAAGAAAAAAATGTAGTAACACCTTAAGCATGTTGCTTGTACTTACCCAGTGGTGATGTTTTTGTACTAACTTTCATTTGTGGTAAGGCTTAATCATGCCATCACTTACTTTTAGGATTTTTGATCAATAAGCTGTAGACATGGCTATCTTTTAATAATTCACCATTTCCTTATTTCAAGCAGTTTTCCACAATAATTCAGTTTATTATTGAGCAGCTAAAATACATATGTGCAGCATATCTACATAATGAAATACAAACTATTTTAAGGAGAAGTGAGGAATAGTTATATACAGCTATGGGGGGTAATCTCCAGGATTTAATTTAAAAACAGAAAAATGAAGAGAAATCTATATAGTATGCCACATTTTCTCTAAGAAATAACTATATAAATATAGAAGTAAGATATATGCTTGCTAGCTCATTTACATAAAAATGGCCTACATACAATGGAATGTCAGTGTTAGATCCTGGAATAGAAAGAGGACATTTGTGTAGAAACTAGTGAAATCTAGGGAAAAAAAAAAAAAGAAGCCTGTAGTCAGTTGATAGTGTTGCAACAGTGTTAGCATCTCATTTTGCCAAGTGTACCATGTTTATATAAGGTGTCAGCAAGGAGGAAAGCTGGCTAGAAGACCGATGGACCTCTCTGTGCAACTCTTTTGAAAACCAATAATTATTCCAAAATAAAGTTGGAAAAAAGACTAAGGAAAAAAAATGAAAGGATAAACCAGAAAATAACAAAAATTTACTTATAGTGGGGAGGAGGAAATAGGATAGAGGCAGTATGGATAGCAACTAGAAGCCTCCTAAAGTATCTTGTTTTGTAGATGTAACTCAGCCAAACCATTGAGATGTTTTATGTTATTTGTAAGACAAATTGAGTAAAGAAAAAAAAAGTCCTTTTTAATAAAAGGAGAATTAAATAAAAACAGAATTACTTTTTGCATTGCTGCTTAAGGACATAGGGAGGAATCATTTTAGAGGTTTTTGAACAGTAATTTCACCGCACACATGTAGTGGGATGTATCCTATGGCCAAAACAAACTTCAAAACAAACAAACAAACAAACAAAATCTTAAACTATCTTTAGTAATCACATTGTAATAATATTGCTACTGGTATTTTAAACTGATGTATTATTATGTATGAGTATAGTATATACTAGGAACTTTGAACCAACCTATTATTATGTGTATGTACAGTATATAGTAGCATAACACTAATAGGTATGTTGCTGTCATTGTTGTGTGTATGTGTTAGTTGCTTAGTCATGTCCAACTCTTTGGGACCCCATGGACTGTAGCCCACCAGGCCCCTCTGTTCATGGGATTCTCCAGGCAAGAGTACTGAAGTAAGTTGCCATTTCCTTCTCCAGGGGATCTTCCCAACCCAGAGATCGAACCCAATAGAGTAGAAGAACACTAAATAGTATATTGCTGTCTTTACTAGTCACTATTCTCAGTTTAAAAGAAAGAAATAAAATATAAAATCAAAGAAGTAAAAGCTCTGCAGTCATATATGTGAATTGTAAATATTGGTGTGATTTCATGATGAATTTTCTCATAAAGGATATCCATGGCAACATGATTTCTTACTTTCCTGGTGTTTAGATGCAACAAGTTAGATAGTGGTAAGAAGGAAGTTCTGCTCATTACAGTCACTGCAAAACGGGAAGAAAGAATACTCTCCAGGTAATGAGTATAGGACAAAATCATACTTTATACCTCATCAAATGAGCATATTATAGTAAAATGAATGATATTCATAATCATGATTTGAATCAAGAAAACTCCAATTATGACCATATCCCTCTGTTGCTGCTGCTAAGTCACTTCAGTTGTGTCTGACTCTGTGCGACCCCATAGACAGCAGCCCACCAGGCTCCCCCGTCCCTGGGATTCTCCAGGTAAGAACACTGGAGTGGGTTGCCATTTCCTTCTCCAACGCATGAAAGTGAAAAATGAAAGTGAAGTCGCTTAGTCGTGTCCGACTCTTCGTGACCCCATGGACTGCAGCCCACCAGGCTCCTCCATCCATGGTATTTTCCAGGCAAGAGTACTGGAATGGGATGCCATTGCCTTCTCCGTATCCCTCTGTTGGAGAACAGTTAAATATTTTAATATATTTGAAAATAAATAAAACATGTTTTGGCATTTTAAAATGTTTCAGATATGTTAAAAATTATTTATATGGTGTTCCTTATTCTCAGATGATATTGAAAAATGAGGAGTGGTTATATTTAGAAACACTTCCAAATATGAGCTAATGTCCCCTATTGATTTGCAGCTTGTGACACCTTAAAGCATCTTGGTAGGAATAACAAGTGTCTGGTCTGAGTCTGTGATTATGAAAGGAATTGGCTGATAAGTAGTTTTGTGACTCCACATGTCTCTCAGACTGTAAGTGCTGCCTGAAGAGGTCATTGCAAAATGATTAGGGCTGTCTAAATTTACAGCTAATCTTGAGAAGAATTCAGTGTCCTTTCATCACCTACTATGTCTGGCACACTAGAGATCACTGTGCTGATTTAATTTTTTTTCAGTCTAACTTCCTTATTTACCTCTTTATATCTTTTTTTTTTTAACACCAAAAACATTTGTATCAGGGTATAGCCAATTAACAATGTTGTGGTAGTTTCAGCTGAACAGCAAAGGGATTTTTATGTTTTAAAAAGCTGTAGCATTGTAACTTGTTTCACATTTTAACCTTATGGTTTGTGAGTTACTAGGCTCAGCTATCAATGGTGTAGTGTTAGTTGAACTTGTCCTGAGGTTCTCAGTCATCAATAGCTTTCCTTTTTGGTCTAATAGTTAAATTCTTTAATTGCACTTTTTTGTTATCTGTTTCCTGGGACTAAAGGTAGAGAAATATACTGAAATGATCACATCANACATTTGTATCAGGGTATAGCCAATTAACAATGTTGTGGTAGTTTCAGCTGAACAGCAAAGGGATTTTTACGTTTTAAAAAGCTGTAGCATTGTAACTTGTTCACATTTTAACCTTATGGTTTGCAAGTCACTAGGCTCAGCTATCAATGGCGTAGTGTTAGTTGAACTTGTCCTGAGGTTCTCAGTCATCAACAGCTTTCCTTTTTGGTCTAATAGTTAAATTCTTTAATTGCACTTTTCTGTTATCTGTTTCCTGGGACTAAAGGTAGAGAAATATACTGAAATGATCATATAATAAGGAGAACAAATGATATTATTTTTTGAAAGAAGGGCAAAAATGTACTCCATTGTAAGAAGTGTATTAATTTATTCATTCCTGAAAGTGAAAGTGTTAATCGCTCAGTTGTGTCTGACTCTGCAACCCCATAGAATGTGACCTGCCAGGCTCCTCTGTCCCTGGAATTCTCCAGGCAAGAATACTCAAGTGGGAAGGTCTCCAGGGGACCTTCCTGACCCAGGGGTCGTGCCTAGGTCTCCTGCGTTATAGGCAGATNAGGGCAAAAATGTACTCCATTGTAAGAAGTGTATTAATTTATTCATTCCTGAAAGTGAAAGTGTTAATCGATCAGTTGTGTCTGACTCTGCAACCCCATAGAATGTGACCTGCCAGGCTCCTCTGTCCCTGAAATTCTCCAGGCAAGAATACTCAAGTGGGTAGCCATTCCTTTCTCCAGGGGACCTTCCCGACCCAGGGGTCGTGCCTAGGTCTCCTGCATTATAGGCAGGTTCTTTACATCTGAGCTAATACCTATATACCAAGCACTATGCCAAGATACTGTAATATACAGAGATGACTTATACATAGAGAATGCTCCTCATCATATTCTTGCCATTTTCTGATATTATCTAAAATTCACTATGTAGTTATATGAACTTTCTCAGTTGCAATCATATGTTTTCACAAGTTTTTTTTAATGTATATAAAAGTTTTAAAAATATGTTAGAAGACAATCATCATCTTAGTGTTAGCAGATTCAGAGTTCTTCTGTTGCAACAACTCTCTGAAGTGAATCTCATTGAGAAAATAAACTTTTTTCTTCAAAATGAGATTTGTAGAAGAAATTGATAATCAGTTTGGCACGTGAGGTATTAGCAGTGGGGACACGCAGACAGCTATATAACAGACAGTGGGTACCTAAGGAATCTAGAGTAAGGGGGAGAAAGGGGTAAGGAAAGGAAGATCCATTTCTGAGGACAAACTGCTTTCTGAATCTCCATGGACGGACATGGTGTTCCATCTCTGAGTTGTTTCCCTTGGTGTCACATCCCTTGCTCCAGGCTCTCTCCCACCTCTCCCCTTATCCTTCTCTTTTGTTGAGGTTCTTCCTTATTTAAGACATATCAACTGGAATATTCTAACAGTTTTCATTATCAACAAATCTGCCAGATTAATCTTTTAAAAACATAAACCAAATAATTTGTTGTTGTTTAGTCGGTAAGTCTCGTCCTACTCTTTTGCAATCCCATGGACTGTAGCCTGCTGGGATCCTCTGTCCACGGAGGACTATGAACAAAACCAAATAATATCACCTCGCTTAAAACCTTCCAATGGCCATTTCCCAATACACAGACTAAGAGTCCAACACTATGCCTCCACCTACGAAGGTCTACTTGATCTGGCCCGGGCCTGTTCTAGGACCTCATTTCCCCACTGTTCTCTCTTTGTACTTCAGTCACACTGCCTCTCTCTCCAGAATTTGCACATACTGTGTATATTCCTGGTTCATGGCTTTGAACTTGTAATTATGTCTCTAAGCCTATTAACTCTTTCCCTAAGCCTGTGTTTTCATCCACCCAAAATTTACACTCTAAATGGAATTAGCATACACTTTGTTTACTTTTTTATTGCTTCTCTTGTCCCACTAGAATATAAGCTCCATATGGGCAGAACTTGTTCTATCGTATTTTCCAGTATTCATTAAAGATGTGTTAAACTAAGCAATGAAACAAATTTTATTTTGTTTTATTTAACTTTTTATTTTAGAGAAATACCATGTGTAAACAATGTCACATTTTTATTTAATTTACTCTTCAAAAAAGCCCAAAGCTTCCAGATAATATACAAACATATGCATAAACTGAAGAGTCTTTGCCGTATTTTTAAGTCTCGTTAATTTGGAGCCATTGAAATGGTAAGAGAGTACATAGCTAGCTCTCTTGTTCTTCTAGTTCATATTTGTACTGAAGGGCAGAAAAAATATTCTTAAAGTTATGGGATGTATTCCCAGCAGGTCGACCAGTGGTTGGCAGAATATTCTCTCCTACTGAACACCAAAATGGGCGAGCAGGTGTCAGAGCAGCAGCGCTGCTCTCCGTCTTACATGGTTTTATTCTTACTGTGCCAACATCCTTCTTACAGATCCTCCAATTAGTTTGGAAGCTCCTTAAAGATGGAAATTTGATAGTGTAGTTTTCTCCCCAATAGTGTCCAGTGTCCAGCATGGTGCTAGAGGCATACTAAATAATCAGTAATCACTTTTGATCAAATGATAATAATAATGAAAATAACTTCAGTTTTATGTACATCTTTATAGTCTCTCAAGAAGTAACATATATTTTCTTATAAAAACTCAGCAAAGTAGCAAGGAAAATATTCATTTCTCACTTTTACACTGCAAGACTGCAATTGCAGAGTTCACCAGAATTAAGTTCACTCAGTGGGTAACTACCCACTGAGTGAGAGGGTAGCTAAATGGGTAGGTACTCAGTGGGTAGCTAAAATGAGTCTTGAATACTTTCTTAGTGATAATGATATCACTTAAAAATTAAAATGATTACATTATTTCAGGTAAGATTTAGTGAAGTGATTGTTCATCCTTTGATAACAGAGTGAAAATGTGAATAAAGTACTTGAAGGACAGCGCACAGTACTTTCAGATACTAGTGAGACCTCTGAGTGTATGCTGGCATTTTGGTGGTGGAAGAACAAATGATTCCCACTGGGCCTCCTTAGCCATCAAGGCTTATTATTCTTTCCAAACTTACTTATAACCCGCTCAACATGCCATGAAAATATTCCACTATTGATGAATGCAGTGATATCCAACAGATTTTCTTTTGCTTCCAAGAGAATTTTGAAAAACAGTAGCTCTTCTTGTATGTCTTAAAACTTGACATCCAAAATTGTTATTTTAAATGAAATAACTGCAAATGATACATTGTATTATAAATACTGATATATTAAAATAAAACTATCACTTTTTGAAATGTGGCCCAATGGCATTTAAGTGCAGTTATTTGTTAAAATGCAAAAATCTGTTTTAAAAGTTCATGAATAAGCTCTTTTTCATAGTTAGAAATTTTTCTCTCTATTTCTCCTAAAACGACAATTCTTACTCCATTTTTCTCTCATAAGTCATAATGTAAATGGTTTTATGTTTAACATCCTTTACGGACCACTTATGATATTCTCTTTAAAAAGATACATATTTGATATTATAAAATTTTTAAAAATTAGTTTCCTGTGACTGTAAGGTACTACTATTAAAAACAAAAAGTATTTAAAAACATTCTTCTGTGACAGAAAGAAATGCAATATTGTAAAGCAATTATCCTCCATTAAAAATAAATAAAATTTTAAAATTCTCCTGTATTGCATTATTACTACAATTACTGTTAGAACATGATTAGTCAAAACAAAATAAATATATTAGACTTTTTGACAATTAGTAACATAAAAAGAAAAAATTTATTAGAAATACACTAATGAAATAGGTAAAGCAGGTCTTTCTCCTGTAATTCATGTATCTGTGGGTACTATATGTTGCTAGGATTAAACAGAATTTGGTATCAGTTTTCTTCTGTTTTTAAATGCATAAATGCTAATAATTAATTTATTATTGCAATATTACTTAAGGTGATATTGTGGAAAATTCTGAGAGAGATGGGAATACCAGACCACCTGACCATCTCTTGAGAAATCTGTATGCAGGTCAGGAAGCAACAGTACTGGACATGGAACAACAGACCGATTCCAAATAGGAAAAGGAGTACATCAAGGCTGTATATTGTCACCCTGCTTATTTAACTTATATGCAGATTACATCATGAGAAATGCTGGACTGGAAGAAACACAAGCTGGAATCAAGATTGCTGGGAGAAATATCAATAACCTCANTCTTCGCATGAGGTGGCCAAAGTATTGGAGCTTCAGCTTTCGCATCAGTCCTTCCAATGAACACCCAGGGCCGATCTCCTTTTGGATGGACTGGTTGGATCTCCTTGCAGTCCAAGGGACTCTCAAGAGTCTTCTTAAAATAGTTCATTTTCTCAGTACTGATGCAGGTATTTGAAAAAATTTCTTTGTGTGGTGTTCCAGAAGTTTTGACATTTGTTGATCATGAACCATGACCTGGTAAGCGTATGTCTGGGAGATAGTTTCACGTGTCTTTTGTAAAGAGGGAGGAGATTGTGAAAGAGCAACCATAAGCATCAGCTTTAGAATGTATGGAAATTGAAGATTTGGCAGTAAAATTATTTATAAAGCCATTTTGAACACCACTGGATTAATGGATCAACTGTGGGAGTTTAATGGGGCTTCCCTGGTGGCTCAGAGGTTAAAGCGTCTGCCTGGAATGCTGGAGACCCAGATTCGATCCCTGAGNAGCATCAGCTTTAGAATGTATGGAAATTGAAGATTTGGCAGTAAAATTATTTATAAAGCCATTTTGAACACCACCGGATTAATGGATCAACTGTGGGAGTTTAATGGGGCTTCCCTGGTGGCTCAGAGGTTAAAGCGTCTGCCTGGAATGCTGGAGACCCAGATTCGATCCCTGAGTTGGGAAGATCCCCTGGAGAAGGAAATGGCAATCCACTCCAGTACTCTTGCCTGGAAAATCCCATGGAGGGAGGAGCCTGGTAGGCTACAGTCCATGGGGTCGCAAAGAGTCGGACATGACTGAGCGACTTCGCTTTCACTTTCACTTTGTGGGAGTTTAATGAAGCACCTTGGTAAATAGTATTAGAAAGAGAATTATCACAAGCTGCCACCATTCACATTTTCTTACCCCCAGGTTAGAGAAAAGCTCCAAAGATGGCCAAATGCATTGACTTTTCATTAATATCTCAGAAAATTGCTAAGTCAAGATGCGAGGGATGTTCAAGTGGGAGGCAACATGGGTAAACCTATGGTTGTTTCATGTTGATGTTTGGTAGAAACCAATGAAATACTGTAAAGCAATAGCCTTCAATTAAAAATAAATAAATTTTTAAAAAGAAAATTGCATTTTTCTTGTATATTTTTGAGATTAGTTGTTTGTCAGTCAGGATGGGGAACATGTGTATACCTGTGGCGGATTCATGTTGATGTATGGCAAAACCAATACAATATTATAAAGTAATTAACCTCCAATTAAAATAAATAATTTTTAAAAATTAAAAAAAAAAAGAAAATTGCAAAGTCAGTAGAGGAAAATAAGACATATCTTCAACTTTTATCATTTGAAAACATTTTGCTTGTGTTTGAAGATAGAAATATAGTGTTTGCTGAAGGCAAATGGGTGTGCAGTTTTTGCAGGGATAAATAATAGGATATAACAAAGTTATCAGATTGACATATTCTCATATCCTGCTTCAGCATGTCTTTCTTTTCTCTTATTCTTCAGTTCTTCAACTCTTGAGCTTCTATAATGATCTACCCACTCCCCTGAATTTTAAGAGGAAATTCCTGAAGAGCCTAAAACCTACAAGACATAAAGAACACAAGATAGAAAAGAGTAGTGACAAGGAGTGAGGAATATTCTCTTAAACATACTTCATAGATAATGCTTCTTCTTTCTTTCTTCCATGGTCAGTTCTGTGGGGAGGGGGAGGGTAAGTAAAGGACAATGTCAATTCCCTGTGCTGGGTCAGTGGGTATTCTGTAGTCCACAAATAGTATTTTTTTAAGCCAACTGATCTCCTTAGATTGCTATCCAAGACTGGGTTACTTAGACAGATTCACGTGATACAAACATTGCATATCATATGAAGCTGAAGCCCAAGACCAGATACTGACTTCCCAGAATGTGACACCAAAGCATTAATGAATGGATGAAGTTTGGGTTTCTGACGTCAACTTGGCTTTTAAAAAGGAGTTGTGAGAAATGGTAGTGGCAAGCAGTCACAGGACTTTGGATCTAAGTCTAAACAAACAAAATAATAGGAACAGATTAAATATAAATAAATGAAGATTTTCTTTAGGGCCAAGATAAAGCACATAGCAAAGCAGTTGGTTGGAGGTCATTGCCCTTGAGAAAGGTGATGTGTATTTTCATACATCTTCCACACTAAGTTTTATTTTTAGTGAAAGCTTTATACCAGTTTAAAGATAAATAGTAGTTTTGAATCTGTATAATTCTCATATTTTTTATATGTAAAATTGAGTTTACAGGATATTATCCGACAAATTTTTTAAATGGAGCCAGTTTTTTCCTCAAGAAGCAAAACCACTCTTGACAAGTCTATGAGAAAATGATATACTGTTATGTTCTACATTTCCAGGAAAGTTCTTCCAGCACTGTAAGTTACAGGCATCATGATCAATCTTTGAGTCAATCACCAGAATGTTTCTATATTGCTCATGAAATCATAACATATGTTATATCTTCCACAGCATATGGGATAAAATTGTCTTGAAACAGAATATGCTCCTCTAGGGACTTACGCCAGAGTAACCACCTTGCTGCTGCTGCTGCTGCTAAGTCGCTTCAGCCATGTCCAACTCTGTGCGACCCCGTGGACGGCAGCCAACTCTGTGCGACCCCGTGGACGGCAGCCCACCAGGCTCCTCCATCCATGGGATTTTCCAGGCAAGAGTACTAGAATGGGTTACCATTGCCTTCTCTGAACCACCTTAGATGGTGCCATTAATACATAGATCATAGAATTTCTGCTGTCATAGGATCCAAAGAGATCTCAGTCCATTATTTAATGAGATCTAGAGGTCTAAAGATTTGTCGAAGACTGTGTCATGAGTTGGTCCCAGAGCTGTGACTGAGTTTACATCCCCTGACTTTTAAATCAGTACTTCTTTCACTGTTCCAGCTGGCCTCCTGAGAGCCCGCTGGCCACATGCACACATACAAAAGGAGGTATCAGAAAACAGAAAATAACAGTAAACCCTTCCCCTTGTCCTATCAGAGCCTATCAGCTAGTATTTTGCTTCAACCTTTTTCTCCCTAGAGACATCAGAGTAATGATTCTTCACCCTGATGATCAGAGTTAGACCGGTCTGAGATTTAAGATGTGTGATGAAATATAAAATCAATGATATAGCCTCTTAAAATTTAAGAGTGGTACACCTAAGAAATGCTGGAATCCAGCAGAGATCCACTGGCCAGGTATGGGAATACACAAAGTAGCTCTGGGTGAATTGAGTATTTGCTGTAACATTTGCAAGTTTGCAAACCCTATTTATATCAGAAAATGCTCTGATTGAAGCTAGGTGAACTCTCTGGAACTCTGTCTACTTATCTTTCCCTTTGCTCTGAGCAGCTGCCCCTTCAGAGATCCTTGCAGTTTTGCAGATTCACCTCTTGAAAACCACGGGGCTAAGTAAGCTGACTTGCAAAGGAATCTTCTGCTTGAAAGTACAGAAATATTATTTTATTCCTTTGGTCTTTAACTAAACAAATATAGAGAGATGAAAGAAGGTAAAAATGTTAGTTGTTAAGTCATGTCCAACTCTTTGCGACCCCATGGACTGTAGCCCACCAATCTCCTCTGTCCATGGGATTCTCCAGGTAAGAATACTGGAGTGGGTTTCCATTTCCTATGCAAATTTATGATGTTCTATGTTTCATTCTCAAAGAAAGCGATGGCATCTCACTCCAGTACTCTTGCCTGGCAAATCCCATATTTCATTCTAATCTCAGATAATGCTAAATGAGGTGGTTCCTCAATAATGTTTTTTACATACCAGTTATTGGATAGTGGAGAACAATTTACCAAATATTTCCATGTGCATGACTCACTCAATCTTCATAACAATCCAATAAAATAGATATTTTAAATATTCGTTTCACAGGTGAGACAACTGAGCCTCAGAAAAATTAAGTGACTTGTCCGAGGCTAGACTCTTAACGTAAGATTTCTAACCACAAGTCTAAGCTTTTTGGATTGTTTTCCATTGTAGTTAATTAACCTAAGTGACCTTTCCCCTTGTTCTTTTGTACAATTTGTGAAATTGCTCTATAGTCTGAAGTCACAGAATCTGCCAAACCAGATTTGGTTTATAAAGTACTGAAAACCATGACCTCAGTCTCACTGCACCTCACTAACTAAGCTAATGGGCCATAGAGAATTAAAATCTTCAGGTGCTTATCACTGATGTTTAAGCATGCTTAATTTTAAGCTGGAATCCTATATCATTTTCATTAGTATATGCTTCAAGATTCACTCTTGTTATTGAAGCATAGACTCCGAGACTTTGTGGGCCCTATAATCAGAACGGTCTCACTATACTAAGGGAATTTTCCCTAGACGTTCTCCTCTACTCTGTGTGTGTTGATGGAAGGGAAATAACTGAGAGAGGTGCGTGACAAAGAGGGTGTCATCCTGCCAGCAGATGCACACAAAGAGCTACAGTTACATGAACATAACTGGCTCACAATTTCAGTGTTTCATCACCAGAAGAGAGAAAGTTTCTTTTGTTTCACTCCCAAGCTGTCCTTCCATTACATTATTTTAAAATTCATCACTGTCCATGATGTCCATTTTAGTAAACTTCACTTCATCAGAATAACACAGATGTGGAAACAGAAGAATAAGTTCACACTGATTTTCTCCCCAAGCCCTATCCATAGAAAAGTTGCTGCTTAGGAACTTGGGAAAGTTGCCACTGCGAGGTGTCAACATGTGTCTTTTACATGTTCTCAACAGAATGTCGAGCTGTACACTGTACCTGTGCCCTGAACACAGACAGAAGCACATCACATAGACGTCTTCTGTTGGCAAAGAAGAATCATGAGCAGGATGAAAGTGGTAACGAGATTTTGATGTTTCTTTTTAGGATCATGTCTTACCTACCTAAAATATAAAATTGGAGGACTTCTGGCTCTATTTGGTCAGACTTGGGGAATCGTTTTGATCTGCTATGCAACCACATACTTGTTTTACTTGTCTGGGACTCCAGTCATCTCCTCCCTGGTGGCTCGGTTGGTAAAATAACTGGCTGCTATGCAGGAGACCTGGGTTTGATCCCTGGGTAAGGAAGATCCCCTGGAGAAGGAAATGGCAACCCAGTCCAGTATTCTCACCTGGAGAATTCCACAGATAGAGGAGCCTGGCAGGCTACAAGTCCTTGGGGCTGCAAACAGTTGGACACAACTGAGCGATTAGCACTTTAACTTTCACTTCCAGTCATCTCCCCTCCTTAACCTTATACTCTGACCTTCTCACCTCATGGTTAGGAAGTTTGAAAATATTTGACATGGACCTCCAGGGTTTCTCCAATATGAATTTGTAACTAACGTTCAAGTTCTCAGTCCTGGGAGTCAGTTGATATCAATCAGGATTTCCTGAGGCCACTTTAAAGCTAAGCACCCATATATTTCAGCCTTGAGTTAGGCTTTCCTTCTTTCCTTAGTTCTTGAAGTTTAATGCCAATTAGATGCCACCACCATGGTGATTTCCTCAGGTTTACCTCTCCAGGTGTGGGGAGCAAGTGTGTTTAGAACCGTTTTAAAAGTTATCCAAATACATACTCCTCTCTTCCCTCCCCTCTACTCCCCACCAACCACCTCCCCAGCCCCGCCTCAAAACAAGCCTAGCGGCATTTTAGCAATCTTTCCTGCACCTGTTTTTGAGGACGTTCTGATGAGAGAGTCGAGCTTGTGTTTGTGTTTTCTGTGTTGAATATATTGCCTTTCTCAGACAGTAGTAAAAATGAAGTCTCTTGGTTTTAATCTGTAGAGAGTTTCTGGTGCAGCTTTAGATGTTCTCTGGTTTATAACCTGGGGTGGATTTCCTGCATTCAGCAGGCATTTAATCTTTTTCCCACCACCCTCCTATTTTTTAGGCATATTTAGATTGAATTCAGAGTGTCAGAGTAAAGGAGTTGGTACAAGACTGTGGTATTTTTAATCCCATCAAACGTATAATTGTTAAGTCCTTGGTTGTCGGGTATAAACTGTAAAGGTCAGAGGAACTCAGACTTGGGGAGTATCACTGTTACCTATATTTTTAGTCATTCAGCTTATATTTATTAAGCCTTCCTTTGGAAATTGACTAGATTATTTTAATTTATTTCAGGTATTTTATATTGAGAGAAAGAAAAATGTTTCAAAGAAAATAGAACAAAAAGGTTCTTGTGTTTATTTATGGCTATTGGTTGTTTTGAAAAAATGACCATACTGATTCATGTGTGAACTAAGTAAATACATTTGGGGGCTCTCATTATGGGTCCAGTTACTACATAGTAAATATTCAGTAAGCAAATGATTCTCACCACATGTTCTCAAGTCTTTTCCTGAGCGGGTGGTCCATATTTGCACATAGAAAAAGAGGCATTATTGGCATGCTTCATTTCTATAGGAATGGTATATAATTTGGAACTCAATCCTTGGATCTTTAATTCATTACTTTTTCTCCATCCCCTGCTTCCTTAGGATATGATATATGAGAAAGTATGTCTCTTAAAAATATAGTATATTCAGGAAATTCCTGATTCTTCATGGTAATGTCAGAGTTTAATGGCTTGGATAATTTTTTAAAAAACTCAAAATTATTTGTTTTTACTATTGATTATACACATATCTGTAGATGACACAACCCTTATGGCGGAAAGTGAGGAGGAACTAAAAAGCCTCTTGATGAAAGTGAAAGAGGAGAGTGAAAAAGTTGGCTTAAAGCTCAACATTCAGAAAACTAAGATCATGGCATCTGGTCCCATCACTTCATGGGAAATAGATGGGGAAACAGTGGTAACAGTGTCAGACTTTATTTTTTTGGGCTCCAAAATCACTGCAGATGGTGATTGCGGCCATGAAATTAAAAGAAGCTTACTCCTTGGAAGGAAAGCTAAACAACCTAGATAGCATATTCAAAAGCAGAGACATTACTTTACCAACAAAGATCCATCTAGTCAAGGCTATGGTTTTTCCAACGGTCATGTATGGATGTGAGAGGTGGACTGTGAAGAAAGCTGAGTGCTGAAGAATTGATGCTTTTGAACTGTGGTTTTGGAGAAGGCTCTTGAGAGTCCCTTGGACTGCAAGGAGATCCAATCAATCCATACTAAAGGAGATCAGTCCTGGGTGTTCTTTGGAAGGAATGATGCTAAAGCTGAAACTCCAGTACTTTGGCCACCTCATGCGAAGAGTTGACTCATTGGAAAAGACTCTGATGCTGGGAGGGATTGAGGGCAGGAGGAGAAGGGGACGACAGAGGATGAGATGGCTGGATGGCATCACTGACTTGATGGATGTGAATTTGAGTGAACTCCAGGAGTTGGTGATGGACAGGGAGGCGTGGTGTGCTGCAATTCATGGGGTCGCAAAGAGTCAGACAGGACTGAATGACTGAACTGAACTGATACACATATCTTCACTAATTTATTTTATTTAGAAAAATTTTGAAAGATTTCCCCAAAAAAACACATTAAATGATGACTTGGAGGTTATTTTACATAAATGTCTGAGATTATAGATATATTATGAGGGGACAATGGAGGATAAGATGGCTGGAAGGCATCACCAACTTGATGGACATGAATTTGAGCAAGCTCCAGGAGTTAGTGATGGACAGGGAAGCCTGGCATGCTGCAGTCCACGGGGTCACAAAGAGTCAGAGATGACTGCAACTGAACTGAACTGTGCATATAATAAAACATAAATTCTGTATTAATTTTTTTCTTTTCTGGTGATTTAAATTACTGTTTACTTATATTATCTGGAAAGCAAGAATTGGTTTAGCATGTTTTTCTAAACTGTCAAACATTTGCTAGATGGAGATTCCATTCGTTTCCAGATCTGTCTCTTCCCAGCCATACCTAGCTTCTCCCTGCTCTCACCACTAGAGGCTTAACAGATCAGTTGACTCTGGTCTTTTATCCTCTGGATGCTTTTGGGTGGTAGGAGCTTTGGCAGTCATTCATGGTATTCTCCATACAATTGTACTTTGGATGGCTGATCCTTCTTTCAGAGGCTACCATGTGATGTGATATGCTGTCCTCCTGGGTTCTGGTCACCTCACCCCTATTCTTTTGTGCCTAAAAGGAGTAACAGATCCTCTGGTATTAAAAAAAAAAGCTCAGAGTTAACTAGTTACTACATTTTCCCTTATGATTCCCCCACACTCTCCTGCACCCTTTGTACATAGTCTATTTGTAAACAAATTTATTCTCAATTTATCCTAGTTTGAGTGTACCATCTATATCCCATAGGCACTAAATGATTCTAAAGAAAAACAAACAAAAATACACACACACACACACACAAACAGAGCTCAGAGTACAGGAGAGCTGTATATTACTTTCATTTGTAAACAATTAAGGACCTGATTGGAGAAGGAAATGGCAACCCACTCGAGTGTTCTTGCCTGGAGAATCCCAGGGACCGGGGAGCCTGGTGGGTTGCGGTCCATGGAATCGCACAGAGTCGGACATGACTGAAGCGACTTAGCAGCAACAGCAGCAGCAAGGAACTAACAGAGGAGGAGGAAGAATAAAAAATTGCTACTTACTTTCCGAATTTTCAGAAAAAATACTTTAAATTCCAAGAATAAGCACATTTATTTTTTTCTGTCTCAGACAAATATAAATTTGTATTTTTTAACCTTGTGTTAGCTCAAAATTTTATACACAGCTCAAAATTTTAATGATGGTAGATTTACTCATGTATAAATGAATATGGTAAAGAATAATCATG
Source organism: Neotragus moschatus (assembly GCA_006410615.1). NCBI lineage: Eukaryota > Metazoa > Chordata > Mammalia > Artiodactyla > Bovidae > Neotragus > Neotragus moschatus. The sequence continues at coordinate 110,769 of SJYA01002499.1, forward strand.
GATTAGATTCTCTCTATGGGGGAGGGAATTCTTTATTCCTGAGGTTTTATACAGGTTTTTCCTTTGGTCCTGGAATGATCCCTTATTATCTATGGTGATTCTGCTGTTGGAATTCCTGAGGATGACTAATAATTTTGTCAGTACAGATTACATTTAGTCTTTCCTTTGCCAAGTGACTAAAGGTATTGTTTTGTCTGTTATTCATTGGGCTTCCCAGGTGTTGCTAGTGGTAAAGAATCTGCCAAGAGGAGGACACGACTGAGCGACTGAACTGAACTTAACTGACAGAAGACGTAGGTTCAATCCCTCAGTTGGGAAGTGCCCCTGGAGTAGGAAATGGCACCCATTCCAATATTCTTGCCTGGAAAATTCCATTGGCAGAGGAGCCTGGCGGGCTAAAGCCCTTGGGGTTCCAAAGAGTCGGACATGGCTGAGCACAGCACATATACTCCTCTTTTCAACAGCTACAGGGACTATAGACTATGCTAAAGGTATCTGCTCTAGCCCTAGCAGAGCATTTAGAATGATGAATAATAGAGGACATAATTTCTGCTCACTCAGGACTTTCAGATATAAACAGAAAAACATAACTTTGTATTCTTTTAGCTTTTTATTCCTAGACGGCAATGTCACCCCACTTGGAGCCTGGTAGGCTGTGGTCCATGGGGTCTCTAAGAGTCGGACACGGCTGAGTGAATTGACTTTCACTTTTCACTTTCATGCATTGGAGAAGTAAATGGTAACCCGCTCCAGTGTTCTTGCCTGGAGAATCCCAGGGATGGGGGAGCCTGGTGGGCTGCTGTCTATGGGGTCGCACAGAGTCGGACACGACTGAAGTGACTTAGCAGCAGCAGCAGCACCTTTTTATTTAGAAATGATTTTCAGTTCACATAGAAGTTGCAAAAATAGTACAGTTTCTATGCTCTCATTCCTCAACTGCTCACAATGATGATAAATTACATAACCATAATGCTATATTTTAGTTTTAAGATTTTTCATATAATTGATTTATTGATTTATTCCTGTTCTCTTTATTTCGGTTTCTATGAGCTATTATTAAAGTGCCTCCATCTTTCTGTTTTTATTTTGGGAAAAAGTTAGGATGAATTTTAAGAAGGAACAAATAGTATAATAAACAACATCACTTTGCTAGAAAGTAGTAGCTGGGTAGAGAGTGAAAATGCTGCTCTGCTGATAGAATTTTTAGCAGTGACAACTAAATATTGATTTTTGTTCCAAAGCAAAACAACTGAGTATGATTTATTATATATCAGAGATACTTTCCTAACACTGCCAAGGTATGTTTGGGGAAAGGCTATGTAGTCAGCCTGTTTTTTTTTTTTTTTAAAGAGGTGAGAAAAAATAATTTCTCCAATATTTTGACTTATTATAGCAGGCACATTTTTCCTATTTATAAAACCATTTCTAATGTCTGTCTACAAAATTAAATCTGATAAAGTGTATCAAGATATTTTATTTCAGGAACATTATTTATTTGAATATTTGACAATAGTTCCCATATCATGGTATATTTCTACTCTTATATGCTTAAGACACCTAGGCCAATGGCCCTGAAAGACTCCCTTACTATTGACTCTTTAAGAGGAGTCTTCAAATGGCCAAGAACTGAAAATGCAGAGCAGTGAATTTTACACTTACCTTGACTTTCTCACCACCCTATCATGGTTATTATCCTTTCTGATGGCTATCAATTATTTTGTACTTATATAAAATAATTGATTGTGTTTAATGACTGAGGAGGGGCTTTCCTCGTGGCTCAGCCGGAAAGAATCCACTTGCCAATCCAGAAGACTCAGGTTCGATCCCTGCATCGAGAAGATCCTCCAGAGAAGGAAATGACAACCCCTTCCAATATTCTTGCCTGTGAAATCCCATGGACAGAGGATCTTGGTGGGCTACAGTCCATGGGATCACAAAAGAGCTGGACATGACTTAGCTACTAAACAGCAACATCAGTGACTATGGAATGATCCTGTGCTGTTCTGTGCTGCGCTCAGTCAGCTTCAGTTGTGTCCAATTCTTTGCAACCCCATGGACTGTAGCCTGCCAGACTCCTCTGTCCAAGGGATTCTCCAGGTAAGAATACTGGAGTGGATTGCCATGCCCTCCTCCAGACGATCTTTCTGACCCTGGACTCAAACCCACATCTCCAGCATCTCCTGCACTGCAGACAGTTTCTTTACCTGGGAAGCCCCTGGAATGATTATAGTTTTGTTCAAATAATCCTGGCCAACTAAACCCTGTTTGCTTAGAAACTTATTCAGAGGAAAGTAAGTGGAAATAGCTGCTTCCCTAGCAGTACTGCTGTCAAGAGGTAGACCATTGGTCTTTTAACAGATTATTGGTATTAACTGCTTTTCACTAAAAGAAACTCTATTGCTCAGGAAGCAGACACAACATATAAAAACCAGTAACTATGTAAAAGACAAGATGCCAGTTTCCAAGTATTATTTGAAGTATTTGGATTTAAAATTGGAGAGGAAAAAAGTGCTTTTAACTAGACAAATAGATTTTAATGACAGCTAATTTCCAAGGATCTATTTGTATAACTGAAAGCAAATTTAAACCATGTAAACAGTCCATTTATTGTGCTACTTTCAGGCACTGTTGCTGCTCGATCTCTAAGTCATGTCCAAATGTTTTCGAGCCCGTGGACTGTAGCCCACCAGGCTCCTCTATCCATGGGATTTCCCAGGCAAGAATGCTAAATAGATTGCCATTTCCTTCTCCAGGGGATCTTCCTGACCTAGGGTTTGAACCTACATCTCCTATGTCTCCTGCATTGGCAGGCAGATTCTTTACCACTGAGCCAACAGGAAAGCTCACTGACTGAAGACAAAAATCTGATTATTATCCTTGTGGCAAATTAAATCGTCTCCAATGAAAAGTTTCTGTGTAAGTATCTTTCTGCTGGAGAGGAAATTTTAAAGATGAAACTGAAGTAAAAGAAACAAATTCTATCTAGACAATACCTGATTTCATTAATGTGAGCCTTAATTCTAGGGTCTACAAAGCGACTAGCCACTCAGTGGTAGAGTCTTAAGGAGCTGTGCATGGCAAGAAGAATAGGACTTCCTTCTGGCAACCTTCCCCCTTACCCTTCCTCTTATGGTTTTTGTCTTGCTGAGGTTGACATTGTTGCAAATAAAGAGATGCAGTAAGGAAAATCTCTTAGATATCGCTTATGCTATCTTTTTTCATGAGTTCATATTGGCCCTCACACTTTGCTATTCCTTCAGGCTTATAATAAGATTGGCTTGAGAGAGCCAAGAATCAATCCTGTGAAAGACAGTTCATTCTCTTTTAGGGCCACAAACTTTATTGCTAACCTGGCTTATGTACTACTGGTTATGAAGAAGACTAGGCAAAAAAAAAAAAAAAAAAAAGGAAAAGAAATACATCAACACTACAAGAAAAATCATAGTACTGGGATTCAAAGATTCATTAGACACAGTTCCTGCCCTCTCATAGTTCATAATCTAGTCAGAAGAATAAGTAAATGCAGAACTAGAATGTAATACAATAAGTGACATAATTGGGCTCCAAAATCACTGCAGATGGTGACTACAGCCATGAAATTGAAAGACGCTTGTTCCTTGGAAGAAAAGCTATGATCAACCTAGACAGCGTATTAAAAAGCAGAGACATTACTTTCCCAAAAAAGATCCACTTAGTCAAAGCTATGGTTTTACCAGAAGTCAGATATGCATGTGAGAGTTGGACTATAAAGAAAGCTGAGCACCAAAGAATTGATGCTTTTGAAATATGGTGATGGAGAAGACTCTTAAGAGTCCTTTGGACTGCAAGGAGATCCAACCAGTCCATCCTAAAGGAAATCAGTCCTGAATATTCATTGGAAGGACTGATATTGAAGCTGAAAGTCCAATACTTTGGCCACCTGATGTGAAGAGGGTACTCATCTGAAAAGACCCTGATGCTGGGAAAGATTGAAGGTGGGAGGAGAAGGGGGAGACAGAAGATGAGATGGTTGGATGGCATCACCACCTCAATGGACATGAGTTTGAGTAAACTCTGGGAGTTGGTGACGGACAGGGAAGCATGGCGTGCTGCAGTCCATGGGGTCACAAAGAGTCAGACATGTCTAGTGACTGAACTGAACTGACTGAATTAGTGTGTATATCAAGCTTGAGTGTATGCATGCTTGGTTGCTAAGTCATGTTCAACTCTTTTCGACCCCATAGTCTGTAACCCACCAGGGACTGAACCTCAGTCTCATAGCTGGGAGTGCATAACTACGATCCTTTTCTGAGGGTAGAGTAGGGATTTGGGAAAGCTACTGGTGGAGGTTACCTGTGAGTGCTGAAAAGGCAAAAACCTGTAAGTCAGAAAAGGGAAGGGTGGAGCTAAGAGTTGGATGGGTCTGTGAGGAGTGGCATAGCAGAGTTGCAATGGTTAGGTGGTTAGGTTGAGATATAGTTGTGAATAGGACAGTGTATAAGCTTTGCAGGTTTTGTTTTTCATCCTCTAAGTTGTGTCTGACTCTTTGTGATCTCATGGTCTGTACCACACCACGCTCCTCTGTCCTCCACTCTCTCCCAGAGTTTGCTCCAATTCATGCCCATCGAATTGGTAGTGCCATCTAACCATCTCATCCTTTGCCACCCCCTCTCCTTTTGCTTTCAATCTTTCCCAGCATCAGGGTCTTTGCCAATGAGTCTGCTCTTTGCATCAGGTGGCCAAAGTATTGGAACTTGAGCTACAGCAACAGTCTTTCCAATGAATGAATATTCAAGGTTGATTTTCTTTATGATTGGCTGGTTTGATCTCCTGTTGTCTAAGGGACTCTCATGAGTCTTCTCCAGCACCACAATTTAAAGCATCAGTTCTCTGGCGCTCAGCCTTCTATATTATCCAACTCTCAACATCTGCATGTGACTAATGGAAAAAACTATAGCTTTGATTATACAGACCTTTGCTAGCAAAGTGTTGTCTCTGTTTTACAATACGCTATCTAGGTTTGTCATACCTTTTCTTCCGAGGAGCAAGCGTCTTTTAGTTTCATGGCTGCAGTCACTGGCCATAGTGATTTTGGAGCCCAAGAAAATAAAACCTGTCACTGCTTCCACTTTTCCCCCTTCTAGGACTGGATGCCATAATCTTTTGAATGTTGAGTTTTCAGCCAGCTTTTTCCACTCTCCTCTTTCACCCTATCAAGAGGCTTTTTAGTTGTTCTTCACTTTCTGCCATTCAGTTCAGTTCAGTTCAGTCACTCAGTCATGTCCAACTCTTTGTGACTCCATGGACTGCAGCACGCCATGCTTCCCTGTCCATCACCAACTCCCAGAGTTTACTCAAACTCATGGCCATCGAGATGGTGATGCCATCCAACGATCTCATCCTCTGTCGTCCCCTTCTCCTACTGCCTTCAATCTTTCCCAGCATCAGGGTCTTTTCCAATGAATCAGCTCTCTGCATCAGTGGCCAAAGTATTGGAGCTTCAGCTTCAGCATCATCCTCCCAATGAATATTCAGAACTGATTTCCTTTAGGATTGACTGGTTTGCTCTCCCTGCAGTCCTAGGGACCCTCAAGAGTCTTCTCTAACACCACAGTTCAAAAGCATTAATTCTTCAGTGCTCAGCTTTCTTTAGGGTCCAACTCTCACATGCATACATGACTACTGAAAAAACGATAGCTTTGACTAGATGGACTTTGGTGGCAAAGAAATGTCTCTGATTTTTAATATGCTGTCTAGGCTTATCATAGCTTTTCTCCCAAAAGGCAAGTGTCTTTTAATTTCATGGCTGCAGTCACCATCTTTGGTGCTTTTAGAGCCATTCAGTTCAGTTCAGTCGCTCAGTCATGTCCAACTCTTGGGGACCCCATGAACCGCAGCACGCCAGGCCTCCCTGTCCATCACCAGCTCCCGGAGTGCACCCAAACCCATGTCTATCGAGTCTGTGATGCCATCCAACCATCTCATCCTCTGTCGTTCCCTTCTCCTCTGCCCTCAATCTTTCCCAGCATCAGGGTCTTTTCCAATGAGTCAGCTCTTCGCATCAGGTGGCCAAAGTAGAGCCATTGGAGTAGATCATCTGCGTATCTGAGGTTGTGGATATTTCTCCCGGCAATCTTGATTCCAGTGTGTGAATCATCCAGCCCAGCATTTCCCATGATGTACTCTGCATAGAAGTTAAATAACCAGGGTGGCAATATACAACACTATCATACTCCTTTCACAATTTTGAACCAGTCAGTTCTTAACCATCCTAATTTCAACCCATTTTTCAGGCAAGCCAAAATATTATATCTATTTTTACTTAGAAATCATTCAGCCAGTATTTGAATTCTGTTCTGGTGACTTCAGATTCTTTCTTTTCAATATGCCACTTTTACCAAGAACATATAAAATAAAGACTGAGTAGGAACATCTTAACTAATAAAATGTACAAGTTTTCCTCCTGAAAATTATTCATTTTTTGAGTTGTACTATTTGTTATTTAATTTTGTACTCTCAAGCATAGTGCTAGACTTATAGGAGTTGACCAATCATTATTTTGAATTGAATTCATGTATAGGTATCCAGACTTTTCTTGAATGAAATTAGGGCTTTCTGCTTTTTGCTCCCCTCATTTTAGTTCCTTTCCAGTTTGTTCTTGTTTTTTGCCACACACCATATGGAATCTTATTTTTCTGACCAAGGATTGAACCTGCGCCCCCTGCATTGGAAATGTGGAGTCTTAACCATTAGACTGCCAGGAAAGCCCAGTGTACTCTTATTTTCCCAGGTGTTGTACATTAGAACTTCATTCCCAGATCCTAAACTTAGAACTTCAGCTTTCTTAACTCTCTAATCAGATTCCCTTCTTGCATACTAAAGGCTTCCTTTTCAAATACAATTTGTGTAGAACTTATCCCACACATCTATTTTTGCTTTATTGAGTATGTCAAAGCCTTTGACTATGTGGATCACTAGAAACTTAAAAAATTCTTAAAGAGATGGGAATACCAGACCACCTGACCTGCCTCTTGAGAAACCTGTATGCAAGTCAGGAAGCAACAGTTAGGACTGGACATGGAACAACAGACTGGTTCCAAATAGGAAAAGGAGTACATCAAGGCTGTATGTTGTCACCCTGCTTATTTAACTTCTATGCAGAGTACATCATGAGAAACACTGGACTGGATGAAGCACGAGCTGGAATCAAGATTGCCAGGAGAAATACCAATAACCTCAGCTATGCAGATGACACCACCCTTATGGCAGAAAGTGAAGAACTAAAGAGCCTTGATGAAAGTGAGAAAGGAGAGTAAAACAGTTGGCTTAAAACTCAACAATCAGAAAACTAAGATCATGGCATCTGGTCCCATCACTTCATGGCAAAGAGATGGGGAAACAGTGGAAATAGTAGAGACTTTATTTTGGGGGGCTCCAAAATCATTGCAGATTGTGACTGCAGCCATGAAATCAAAAGACACTTGCTCCTTGGAAGAAAAGTTATGACTAACCTAGAGAGCATAGTCAAAAGCAGACAGTCAGAGCTATGGTTTTTCCAGTAGTCATGTATGGATATGACAGTTGGACTATAAAGAAAGCTCAGCACCAAAGAATTGATGCTTTTGAAGTGTGGTGTTGGAGAAAACTCTTGAGAGTCCCTTGGACTGCAAGGAGATCCAATCAGTCCTTCTTAAAGGAAATCAGTCCTGAATATTCATTAAAAGGACTGATGTTGAATCTGAAACTCTAATACTTTGGCCACCTGATGCAAAGAACTGACTCATTTGAAAAGACCCTGATGCTGGGAAAGAGTGAAGGTAGGAGGAGAAGGGGACAACAGAGGGTGAGATTGTTGGATGGCATCACCGACTCAATGGACATGAGTTTGAGTAAACTCCAGGAGTTGGTGATGGACAGGGAGGCCTGGCATACTGTAGTCCCTGGAGTCCCAAAGAGTAGGACACGACTGGATGATTGAACTGAACTGAACTATCCCACACACTTTTTTTTTTTCTTTCCATGGTCTCCACTCCAAACAAAATCTTGACAAAGAAAATTATGCCTTTGTCTGGGTAAATGGTCTTTGTTATCAGTTTTCATTTCTTGAAGCACTGGTATAAGGATGTAACACTCAAGGCTTCCTGTGAAGATGGTGTCCTATTTCTCACACTTGCTCTTGGCTAGGGAGATGATGACATTTTTGCTCTCAAGTAGCCTTTACCTTCTCCCTTTACTTGAAGTTGTCTAATAAAAGAAAAAGAAACTATATGAACATAATTAGTCTGCAGAGGAAATTAGAAAACATTTGATGCTGATCTGATGTTAACTGAGGACAAAGCTGAATTTAAGCAACAGAGCCGGATTGCACTGATTATTCCCTACTTTCCAGACTTTGAATTGTGTTGACATTCACAAGTGCTGTGTGGGGCCAATTTTGTGTCAGAAAATCTTAACTTCCAAAAGAATGTGCGGAGATACATCTATGGAAATAATTGGATGACTCTAATGGCTCATATTCCCCACTGTAATGTGGGCTAACAGTCCTAAAGGATGAGCTACATCAGTCATCGCTGGAAAAGCCTGTTAGCCCCTGCTCTGGGTTGGAGTGGCCCCTGATGTGTGCTTCCCCTGTATCCAGAGTTCCTAGTGAGGAATCAACCATTTCTCTCAGAAGCCCTTCCAATTCTCTGTCCATCACAGCTTTTTCCAGACAGGGAGACACGTTTTTTGCAGCTGTGTTTGGCCAGATAGTCCCATGGGGTCATTCTCCTAGGCTTATCCCCATCATGCCCTATTATGTGTGGACCTCAAAGCTCTGATTTGGACTAGAGTTGGGGGAAAGGAAATGGAGAGTGTTGTCAGTTAACTTGAAACTCATGTTTTCGTGTTACATTTTTGCTCTTAGTTAAGCCTCCGGGATTCTTATCACGAGTTCCTTACAAATGTCATGTGTCAAACATAAGGACATCTAGCTTTATGTTTGGTCACTATTTAGTTTCACAGTAACAAACCAGTACCTCCAAGACCCAATCCTAAGTCCTTATCACTGTAGTTACATCATCGTGGGGATCTAGTGTCATAAGTGACATGATACATTCACTTAAACAGCACACCAAATGTTCTTGGCCTCATTTGCAAGCAGTGCTCTATTGGAAAATCATCCATGATTTTCTGGCTGCTGACATTCCTGGACCTCTGCTTTCCATAACCTCTCATTCCTATTGAACAGCTGTGCTTCTGATTAGTTTTCCCTAGGGATATTAACTTTTCAGCACTCTGCAAAAGGAAACTTTGAAGTAATGGGAACAATGGGCCCATCTTTGCTTTGTTAAAGCCAGTTAGTCAGTGTGGCTCAGAAAGCTTCTGGAAAAGAGACGTAAGACTAAGCTAAATTAAGAATTCACCTAAATGTTTTTTAAGACAAATTTGAATCTTGGCATTATGAGAATTGTGATTATCTCTTTGGGGTAAGGAACAATTTCATGTTACTTATATATACTTCTTTTGTCTATTTTTTTTCATGTATTTTGAGAAACAAATATTTAGTTATCAATATCATATGCCAGTTTTCTGACTATTTGAGTGGAGAATGAATGGTCCTAATTTCTGCAGATAGCTGTATATAACCATATTTTACCTGTTTTCCTTGACCATCTAGTTTGGGTTAGATTCCATTATTACACACTCACTGAATGGCATTTTTATATAATATTTACCATTTGTTTGATTAAAATAAAAAATACCTTTTAAACTTCTTCTTAATAAGAACATATAATGACTGTTAATAAATGAAACTGTCTGGGGCTTCCCTGGTGGTCCAGTAGTTAAGAATCACCTTGCAGTGCAGGGACACCGGTTTGATCCCTGGTCCAGGAAGACCCCACATGATGCTGGGCAGCTAAGTCTGTGCATCACAAGTATTGAGCCTGTGTTCTGGAGCCTAGGAACCACAACCACTGCCCACGAACCCTAGAGCCCGTGCTACACAGCAAGAGAAGCCCCCACATTGAGAAGCCTGTGTACCACAACTAGAGAGTAGCCCCCACTCTTCCAAAACTAGAGTAAGCCTGCACATAGCAACAGAGACCCAGCACAGCCAAAAATAAATAAATCTTAAAAAATGAAACTCTTTTAATTCTACAAGTACTATTTTCTTCCCAGGGAACTCAATGAGAGAATATATTTATATGCTAACAAATGGAATGCAAGGATGAACCACCACTCAAAGGAATACAGAAATACAACATGTAGAAAGCTTTATGAATTTTCTACAAGATCTTTCTTCTGATAGATTTATATCAGAATTAGGTATTTAGCTCTTATTTCTACAACCAACAAAATGTCAAGTTGTTTGGTGAAGAAATAACTGACCTAACATTGACTGATTACCCTAAGTATATGTAGGTAAAAGGAAGGAGGGGTGTGCTTCCTGGTTGTCAGGAAATGTCTTGGGGAGGAGGTGGTACTTAATCATGAGAGTTGGATAGGACTTAGTATTTTACTATTTTATAAAGAAGGCAAACCAGAGAAACAAAGCAGAAACCCAGGGAAGGAGGAGAGTTAAAAGTGTTGAGCAGAGAACAAGATATCTGACTTTTTGAAGAGTCTGTGTAAAGTTTTGGTGTCTAGTACCTAGTAGAGACTCACTTATTACTTACTGAATGACCAAATGATACCTTCCTCTAAAATGAAATTCTATTTTCTGCTCCCTGCACAAGGTGTTCTTTTTTAAAATTGTTTTTCGTTTTAAAAATTTTTTAAACCATGACTATGCTGCTGCTGCGAAGTCACTTCAGTCATGTCCGACTCTGTGTGACCCCATAGATGGCAGCCCATCAGGCTCCCCCATCCCAGGGATTCTCCAGGCAAGAACACTGGAGTGGGTTGCCATTTCCTTCTCCAATGCATGAAAGTGAAAAGTGAAAGTAAAGTCGCTCAGTCGTGTCCGACTCTTGGCAACCCCATGGACTGTAGCCTACCAGGCTCCTCTGTCCATGGGATTTTCCAGGCAAGAGTACTGGAGTGGGGTGCCATTGCCTTCTATACATGGCTCTCATCTACTCATCAGAATATGTTGTCATTTCCGACTCCAGGGGATCTTCCAGACCCAGGGATCAAACCCAGATCTCCTGTGTCTCCTGCACTGGCAGGTGGATTCTTTACCACTGTGCCACCTGGGAAGCTCCAGCACCACAGTCTGTCAGCTCAGCAAATTTTTATAGTTTAGTTAGTCCTTATTTTCTCATTATAAACTAAAGTTAAGATACTATCATTCTTCTCAGTGCTAGCCCAGAAACAGTCAAATTTGACTTTATTTTGGAAGTCTGTTGTTTAGGAAGTTTAAGTTAGATTTCCCTGACCCTTCATTTTCAAAATGCAAACATGCTGCTGGTTCTGCTAAGTCACTTCAGTGACTCCCCACCCCTGGTATTCTCCAGATAAGAACGCCAGAGTGGAATGCCATTTCCTTCTCCAATGCATGAAAGTGAAAAGTGAAAGTGTTTAAACTAACTAGGTTTTTAGACCATTAACCCTTGTTTCTTTTCTGCATTTCCTGTAGTTTTTCAATTGCTTTTGTATAAGGTACTTTTTTGGGTTCAAAACATAAGAGTTCCTCCTCATACCCCACTCCCACCCCCAGCCCATACCAAATACACACAACAAAAATGCCAGGAAGAAAGAGGTATGAGTCATAGGAAAATGAAAAAGGAATGTCTTAAACCTTAGGATGAGAGGACTACTCTTCTCATCTAACAGAATTATCATTTCTGCCCTGAATCACTTGTTCCCATTGAAATAGCAACAACTGTAATTCTAGCTAGGGGTGTGTGAGTGTGTATATGAGGGCGAGTTGGGGGAGGGATGGGAGGGCAGAGTGTGTGATTCTGGGAAACACTAGAGAAAAGAGAGTGTGAAGCTCTTTTTATTTCTTGTTTATGAATCTATCTTTGGGTCATGGTGGTCTGGTCTAAAAGAGTTAGAATCTTTGGACCTCTGTGGTATTTGTGGTGGTGATGGGCAGTTTTGAAGGGTGGTAAGCTAGTACTCTTGCCTGGAAAATCCCATGGATGGAGGAACCTGGAAGGCTGAAGTCCATGGGATCGCTGAGGTTTGCACACGACTGAGTGACTTCACTTTCACTTTTCACTTTCAAGCGTTGGAGAAGGAAATGGCAACCCACTCCAGTGTTCTTGCCTGGAGAATCCCAGGGACGGGGGAGCCTGGTAGGCTGCCATCTAGGGGGTCGCACAGAGTTGGACACAACTGAAGCAACTTAGCAGCAGCAGCAGCAAGCTAGTATGGCATGCTGGATCAGAGTTCTTTTGGAGTGGGAATAACATTGATAAATAATGTAAGACAATCAGAGTGGGAAACAAGCAGAGTAATTGTGGATTTCACTTTCTCATCCCAGGTGACTCATCTGTATAGATACAGTTCTGAACTTAGTCTTTAAACTTCCATGTGAAATTAGTCAAATTTGAGAAGTTTTGGTCAGTCTGAACAGAAAGGAATTTGTTGTTGTTGAGTTGCTAAGTTGTGTCCAACTGTTTGTGACCCCATAGACTGCAGCACTCTAGATTTGTCTGTCCTTCAGCATCTCCTTGTATTTGCTCAAACTCATGTCCATTGAGTCAGTGATGCCATCTGACCATCTCATCCTCTGTCACCCTCTTCTCCTGCCCCCAGTCTTTCTCAGCATCAGGGTCTTTTTCAATGAGTCAATTCTTTGCATCAGGTGACCAAAGTATTGGAGCTTCAGCTTCAGCATCAGGGTTGATTCAGGGTTGATTTCCTTTAGGACTGACTCCTAAAGGAGTCAAGGAGTTTGATCTCCTTGCAGCCCAAGTGACTCTCAAGAGTCTTCTCCCTCACCACAGTTTGAAAATGTCAATTCTTCAGTGCTCAGCCTTCTTTATGGTCCAACTCTCACATCCATACATGACTACTGGAAAAACCATAGCTTTGACTATATGGACTTTTGTCAGCAAAGTGATGTCTCTGCTTTTTAATATATTGTCTAGGTTTCTCATAGTTATTATTCCAAGGAGCAAGCATCTTTTAATTTCATGGCTGCAGGGAGAGGTGAATAAAAGAGATAAATGATGGGTATATCAATGTTGTGGGGCTTCCCACGTGGCACAGTGGTAAAGAATCTTCCTGCCATTGCGGGAAATGCAGAAAATGTGGGTTCAACCCTGGATGTCAAGAAGATCCCATGGAGAAGGGAATGGCAACCTGCTCCAGTATTCTTGCCTGGAAAATCCCATGGACAGAGAAGCTTGGTGGACTATATGTAGTCCATGGGTTCAAAAAGAGTCGGACACGACTGAGGGACTAACACTTTCACTGACTTTCTACTCCCTGTTTGTCCTGGATAACAGCTCTCTCTCTCTGAAGGAAACCTCTGTTATTAATGAGGTCCAGATCTGAGTCACTAATGCACGTCTACAGAACCCATGCTTTCAGATGTCTCTTTCTAACTGTTTACTTCTGGACCAGTCTAATCAGAAGTAGAGTCCTTCAAGTATATAGGTCATCTTAAAGAATTCTTCTTATTATAGTTATGACTCTTTTTTGTAATCTAAAGATACAATAAATCTCTTTGGCCACTTTAAAGGGGAAATTTCCAATTCAAAACGACAACAAACATGGGTTGATGTATCAAATATCAAATTAGTGCCACAAGAAGGCTTGGGTTCTCTAAAACAGCAAGAAGCATACAATCCTATCACTTGCACTAATGAGTTGCCAAGTAGTACACAAGCCAACTATCATTCTTCTAGAGAATGATAATATTTACATATTATGAAATTCTGTCCCAATTTTGTCCCTTTGTATAAATGTTTTGTTTAAAATATGTCAAAACTTCTTTTAGAAAATGTTTATGATGTGGTACTATGTGTCATAAAAGCACCCCTTACTTGTATTATGCTATGATAAAACTTTATTTTGCATCTTTTATCTGACATATTTGGAAACTGATCTTTAAAAATATAATTTTTCATCAGTAAAGTAATATTGCATTATGATTACATTACTTTCTTTCGCATGGTTTATTCTATTATTGACTGTAGTATTGGCAAAAATAAATTCATTTATATATTGTGCTTTGGTGAAACATAGCTTGCCTGTACAAATTTAATTTTCTCACAAAATATTTGTGAATCCCCAAGTCAGTATAAGTTTGATTCAACTGCAGAAGCAGAAATTGAAAACCTGTTATCCCTATGTGAAATTATATAAGATCTTTGTTTTCTTCTTATTACTTCCTTCTGGAGAGTATTGGGTTCCACGAGATCAGGGATTTTGTTTTTTTCAACTGCTGAATTCCTCACTTTTAGAATATCTTATGGTGCATAGTGAGCTATTAATAAATATTGCTGAATGAATTCACTTATTAAAACAGAGTTTACTGAGTTTCTATAACATGTCAAATATCTAGGCATTGGGGAAAAAGCAATGAATAGGCCAAAGTCCTGGATTTTTGGTTTACTTTTAAATGAGAAGAGACAATAACAAGCAACTAAATATGTAAAACATCTGGTGTTAGTAAGTGCTAAGAAGAAAAGTGAAGTAGATCCAAGGGGACAGAGGGCAGGGTGGAACGAGAGAATTGCTGTCTTAGGAATTCAGGGAAGGCGTCTCTGAGAACGGGAGTAAAGTGGGTGACGTTGCTGTTCCTATGCTGCTGCTGTTGGGGACACTGAAAAAACATGAGACCTGGTCATTGATATAATCTGATCTGATGATGACAAAATCAGTATTATATGTCACATACATAAGTTGTATATGCATAACTATCATGCACACGGTGCTATGGGAACAATGTTTGGAGAATGGAGCATAATCAGACATCTTTAGTGAGTAAAGTACATGGTCGCGGGGTCAGGGATGACTGTAGGAAGGCTGAAAATACAGGAGTGAGTGTAGGCTTTGAAGATTCTGCCAGATTGAGGACTTTGCGCCTCAGCCAGTAGGCAATGGGAGACTGAGGATGGTTTTTAGATCTGAAAAGGAAACAATCTGATGTGTATTCTAGAATAATGTGTTCAGTCACACAATGGAGGATGGATTAGAGAGCATAAGAATAGATGAGCTGATGTTTTTATAGAATTTTTGTGATCAAATATTATTTGAAATAATAGACCATTAGTTGGGCTAAATCATCTTCTCCACCCCAGCTCCCAGGCAAAAAGAAAAAAAAAATGGCTTTCAAGGTTTATTTTCATTTCAAACATTATTTTCAAGGTTATTTTCAAAAACATACAATTTTTTTTGGCCACACCATGCAGCATGCAGGACCTTAGTTCCTTTGACCAGGGATAGAACCCATGCCTCCTGCATTGGAATCATGGAGTCTTAACCACTGGAGTGCCAAGAGAATCCCCTCAATGGTAATTTTAACGGTAGAATTGGATCACTATATGAAGTCATAAGAAAAAACTAACGTTTGATGGTAAAAATTTTAGCTGAAATACTCAAATCAAGAGAAAGGCAAGAGAAAAGATTTATAATCTTAGAATTATAAGATAATTAAATTGATTCAGAGAAACACCCAATTTATCTGTGTACACTTGTGTTTCCCTGTATAATCCACATGGTGTCATTTTTTACATGTGTTTTCTCAGAGCAGTTATTTTTCATTCACAGGCAGTAGTGATGACTCACTTTATCCCTTTTGGATATTAGAGGATCTGATTTCATTCAGGAGATTTTCCGATTAACTAGACAGTATATTAGACATTATTGTCTAGTTGGAATTTGCCTGGGTGGGTGGGGCGGTGTGGGTGGTGGAAATCCTTAAATAAATACATCAACGTTGCTTATACCACCCTCACATACATATTTTAGCAAAAATTGTTAGTAAAAATTCAACTTGATGAGGAATTTATTAGTTTCTTAGGACTTTCAGAGCAAAGCACCACAGATTGGATGACTTAAACAATGGAAGTTACTTTTGACGGCTATGAGGTAAAGATTTGTTCCAGGCCTCTCTCCATGTCTGGCAGATGGCTGTTTTCTCCTAGTAACTTCACATGTCTTCGCTCTGTATATCTGTTTCCAAATTTCTTGTTCATACAAAGACACTCGTCATTTTGGATTAAGGCTCCTGCTAATGACCTCATATTGACTTGATTACCTCTGTAAGGGCCCTATCTTGAAATTCAGTCATATTCTAAGGTACTAGGGGTTGGAATTTAATGCAATTCAGTCTATAAAAGAGTCTAATTTTTTTTTTTCTCTCCAGATGTCCAGTTTCCCTAAAGGGGGAATACCTAATACACCTGACTCCTTTGACAGGAACTTCCAGTTTCTTACTATGATTACCAGCTGTCTTCATTGGCAATGTCCTCATAAAGTCTCTAGCTGTAATATGATGAGATTCTATGACATGATCAGATACTAATGATGCATTTGCTTGGACTCGTGATTCTGTGGAACCACAGCATACTTCCTACATGCTTTTTTCCACATGAGTTCCCAGACTTTGGTGAGTCATATTATTTAATTAACTTGGTTTTCGGAATTGTGATATCAAACTTGAATTCATAAATAAAGATATTCTTTTCTCCAGTTTGATGATTAGCAATGGGCCAGTTTCTCTATTAAAGATCATTCCAGGTATGCGGAAAAACAGAGAAGTCAAGAGTATACTGGGTACCTTGAAAATGAAATTATTGGATCTTCCGGTTAATAAAATTGTGTTGTGATAGATACACACTATCAATACTTTCTTGAAAATAAAGTGGTGGTCCAGGGGTTAAGACTCCACGATTTCACTGCAGGTGGCACACGTTCAATCCCTGATCTGTGAACTAAGATCCTACATGGCCAAAAAATAAACAAAAAAACAAAAGCAGAGCAGGACTGGGAAATTATAAATATATATGTATATCTATACATGTATGTAAAAAATACTTTTTTGAAAAGAGAAGCAAGGGTGGGATGAATTGAGAAAGTACCATGGACATATAGGCCAGGCTAGGCTAAGTCACTTCAGTCATGTCCAGCTCTATGCTGCGATGCTATCATAGCCTGCCAGATTCCTCTGCCCATGGGCTTTTCCAGGCAAGAACACTGGAGTGGGTTGCTAATTTCCTCCTCCTGCCAATTTCTTCCCAAGCCAAGGATCGAATCCACGTCTTTGTGTCTCCTGCATTGGCCGGCATGTTCTTTACCACTAGCACCACCAGGGAAGCCCACCACTGACATATATACACGACCATGTGTAAAGTAGTTAGCTGCTGGGAAGCTGCTGTATGTATAGCACAGGAAGCGAAGCTTGATGCTCTGTGATGACCTAGAGGGGTGGGCTTGGGATGGTGAGAGGGAGGCTAAAGAGAGAGGGGATGTATACATACTTATAACTGATTCTGTAACATAGGTGCTTTTATGATCAGTATTTTACAGATGGAGAAACTGAGGTACAGGACAGTTAGTAATTGTTCAAAGGACAGAAGACACTAACACAACATCATAAAGCAGTTATACTCCAATCAAAAAATAAAAATAAAAAAAAGAAAAGAAAACAAGATATGGTAGACTCAGGTAATTTTCCCTTTAATTGTGAAATCTTTGGGGTATTTGTTTATTATGGTTTCATAATAAAATAAGTTTTTAAAAATAAGCAGTGTTTTAAGGACTTGAAATAAACAGTATTTCTTTGTTGTATTATATCAGGAATCGTCATCTCACTGGGCTAAACTACTGATCCCAAGCACTCCTTCTTTTCAGTGTGGTGAGGATCATGGCTTCCCACTCTTTTGTCAATGTTAAAAAGTCTCAACTAAAGGGTGCTAAGGACAGTTATTTTATTGTGAAAGCTTTGGTGACTCCTTTGGTGACTCTCAGGGGTCTTGCTGAATGCATTCAATAAATATTTTTTGAGCAGAGGCCATGGAGCTGGTCTGCCTGGATATGAAATTTCCATTCCAACACATAGCTGTGTGTCCTTTGAAAAATTTCTTAACTGCATGTCTCAGTTTCCCCCTCTGTAAAATACAGATTATAAACGTACCTATGTTATAGAATTGTTTTGAAGATTAAACAAGTTAAAATATTTAGAATGCCTGACATGTTATAAGCGTGAACTAGCCTATGTCCATACCATTTAGGTGAACTGGTATGAATTAATTAATTGTTGCTTTTAATATTATCTGAAGTATCCTGGTCAACTTTGTTCACATGCTTCATCTTAAGTAGAATATAGAGAGACCGACCATTAGGGTCCAACCTATGTATCGTACCCCTCTCTCGTTCTTTGCCTATGCCTTTCTCTTCCTTTCTTGTCTGCTCCCCCACCCTACATCTTCTTGCCTTTCTTTCTTCCTCCTCTCCCTGCTTTCTTCTCCCTTTCTTCATTCTCTCCTTTCTCTGTTTCTTCCCTACCTCTCTGCTTTCCTGTCTTCCTTCCTCCACAACAAAGCTTTAATGAAAGCCCATCGCCAGGCATTTAACATTCAAGCCTTAAATAAGCTCTAGTCTTTGTCCTTAGGGAGCTCTTGGTCTAGTAGGGCAGATTCTGGGTGTGTGTGTGGGTGGGAGGAGGTAGTGATTATAAAATAAGTTGGTAAGTTCTTAAGCACCAAAAATATTGGTGTACTCTGTTAGGGTTAGATAAGATTTAGTGTTCGGAAAGTGTTAGTCACTCAGTGGTGTCCAATTCTCTTCGACCCCATGGACTGGGTCTTTACTGGTGGATTCTTTACTGTCTGAGCCATGCTGTTTAATACTGTTAAGAAATGCATCCCAATTGAGGTGTTAAGTGGTTGGGACTAGCCAGGCAAGGATAGGTTATTGCAACAGAGAGAGCTGGTTGGAGTTCATGTACATTAAAGGCAGAACAAGCTTACAGTGGCACCAGGTCAAGAGACAGCAGTGTGGGGAGCTGTAGCCTACAGTTAAACAGGGGAGTTGGGGGAATGAAGCTGCAGAATAGAGAGAGGTGAGATCACAGAGAGATCTCACTTTATATAAAGCAGCTTGGACTTTATTATGGGTGAGTGGAAGCCACTGACGAATTTTAAGTCCTATGGTGACAAAGCCAAATCTCTTTTAGAAGTGACAAATATTGCTTGATTCAACTACCTTGGTATATCTGGTCCTCAAGTGTGACTAAAGTCATGCTTTATGAATTTATAAGATAGGGATGCTAATTTATAGCCCAGAAAGATGATGAAATCGATCTCTGTCTCACAATCTGCTGCTGCTGCTAAGTCGCTTCAGTCATGTCCGACTCTTAGCGACCCCATGGACGGCAGCCCACCAGGCTCCCCCGTCCCTGGTCTCCAGGAACATCTCTTGCCTGTCTCCAGGCAAGAACACTGGAGTGGGTTGCCATTTCCTTCTCCAATGCATGAAAGTGAAGAGTGAATGTGAAGTCACTCAGTCGTGTCCGACTCTTAGCGACCCCATGGACTGCAGCCTACCAGGCTCCTCCGTCCATGGGATTTTCCAGGCAAGAGTACTGGAGTGGGGGGCCATTGCCTTCTCCGGCCTCACAATCTACATTAACATTAATAAATTTTTAATGCTTAGTTATATTAATTAACATTTTCTAATGGGATGATACACATTATCCCTTGGAGAAGGGAATGGCAACCCACTCTAGGATTCTTGCCTGGGAAATTCCATGGACAGAGGAGCTGGTGGGCTGTGGTCCATAGGGTCACAAAGAGTCGGACACGACTGTAGTGACTTAGAACACATGTACATTATGATGGACATTAATGATCTTGTTGTTGTTATTTAGTCACTGAGTTGTATCTGACTCTTTTTGCAACCCCACGGACCATAGCCCACCAGGCTCCTCTGTCCATGGGATTTCCCAGGCAAGAACCCTGGAGTATGTTGACATTTCCTTCTCCAGGAGAACCTCCTGATCCAGGGATCAAATTCGGTTTCCTGCATTGGCAGGCAAATTCTTTACCACTGAGCCACCGTGGAGGCCCCATTAATGATCTACATTGAGGCAAATTTGTAAATCTGATAAATTAGGAGAGAAGTGTTGGTAGTACTTTTTCTTTTCTTTTTCTTTAGAAAGTAAACTTCCCATGAAGTATAGAGCTCCTCTTGTGCATTTTAGAAAGTACTTTATAGTAAATTCATCAGGAAAAATAAATTACATAAAACAAACTGTATACGTATAAAACACTGTTAAGCATGTTTATAGGATATAAAACAATTATAATCTCTATCTTTATAAAGCCTACAATCTAATGTCAAAACAAAGCAGTATGAGCTGTTCACATCAACAAGGCATCTGTTGTCCCAATAATGTATGCATTCATTTTTCTTTTCCTCAGTTGTTTTGTATTTGTCCTTTTATTTTTTTTCTGGCAAGAATTGAAAAATAGCGAATGGAAAAAAAGGTGTCTAATTTGTTAACATTCCTTCTATGTCATTCCTCAACTTAGAAGTCAACTTCTGTCTTTAATTTTGCAGAGAATCTTCTGTTGTGAAAAGAATGTTTTCATCAGAGGACTTTTTGGGTGAGGGCAGCTAGCCTGTTCTTGAACTTTAAGATATAAAGTTGGCAGAGAGCACAGAAGCACAGTGGTAATAGATGGTCAGCACTCGTAATTTATTTAGCACTGAACCATCTATAAACAATCCAACCTACTAGTTAGGGTTTAAGGTTTTATATATATGTATATGTATGCATTCCTTTTATGGAACTTTTCATTTTACTAAACTTTTTGAGTTTCATGGTTGACCTTTGTTGTTGTTGTTCAGTCATCCAGTCCTGTCCGACTCTTTGCAACCCATGGACTGCAGTGTACCTGGCCTCCCTGTCCCTCACCATCTCCCAGAGTTTGCCTAAGTTCATTTCCACCGCATCAGTGATACTGTCCAGCCATCTCACCCTCTGACGCCCTCAATCTTTCCCAGCATCAGGACTTTTCCAATGAGTTGACTCTTCACATCAGATGACCAAAATACCAGAGCTTCAGCTGAAGCATCAGCCCTTTCAGTGAATATTCAGGGTTGATCGCCCTTTAGATTGACTGGTTTGACCTCCTTGCTGTCCAAGGGACTTTCAGGAGTCTTCTTCAGCACCATAGTTCGAAGGCCTCCATGACCACTGGGAAGACCATAGCCTTGACTTATACAGAACTTTGTTGGCAAAATAATGTCTCTGCTTTTCAATACACTGCCTTTAGGACCTGCAAAACACACACACACACACACACACACAAGATACATTAAACAAAAATAAAATATTCCCATCCAAACAATTTGAAAGGACGGCCCTCAGCCTATCAAATTGAGGTTCTTGACCTATGCTTGCTCCTCTTAGTGTAACACTCACAAGATGTGAGGGAAAACATACCCTTTAGGAAACAAGGGAGATTGTCACAGTTTGGGGTTGTGAAACTTCTTGTAGTGCTCTAGGTTTCACTAAAACCTCCCATCTAGCTTTGTGAAGCGCTCTTCTCCTTGCTTAAAAATGCCCCACATGTTTTAAACCATGTGTTTCACATTCATTTACGCATCTCATTAAGCTGGAGTTGTGTAAGAATCACTTTGTGTCCAAAAAGGCCTTTCCTCTTGGCCTTTGGTTCTTAGAAACAGAAAGTTAGACTTCGCCAAATGCAAATGAATTCCAGACCCTTACATTTTAAAGGGGGATTTGCAAAACTGGGGCGAGGGATGGTGGGAGGGACTCCATGTCTCTGTCCTTATTTTCGAGATATTCAGGCATGATAGTCTTTCTCAAAGTGTGATCTCCCTACATGAGAATAACCGAAGGTTTGTTAAAAATGCCTCTTCGCTGGTCCCAACATAGCTCTACAAAATTTGAACCCCTGCTTATTTTATACGGTGTGATTCTTTTAGAAGGAACTGCAGGCATACAGTAGCTACTCAATAAGTTTTAGCTATTTTTATCCAAGTGATTTCTAGACTTCTCAGTTTGTCCAGTAGGCATTTGGAATTCATCATGTTTGAAATTAAACTCATCATCATTCTCCCCGTGTAATAAATAGCATGCCTTGTTCAGTGCAGGGTCTCACCACTGTCTAAGCCAGAACACAGCACTCACTCCCTTCGTATTTCCTATTGGTCAGTATGTCCTGTAGATTTTACCTGTTTGCAATTTCCTGGTTATTTCCTTCTTTTCCAGGTCTCCTGCTACTGGCTATTTAGATCTGTAAATAGATTCCCTACCCCTCAATTACTGCAATCACTTTTTTTCTTTGCCATCAGTTGTCCAGCTTCTGCAGGAACTAATCTGTCTGCCACACTGTGATCTTTCTTATGATATGTATATCTTATATATATACCTAACTATCTATATAGTGATGCCATCTTCCTTCTTCACTGTCAGGGTTCAAACTATGTTGTTGTTCAGTCACTAAGTTGTGTCTGACTCTGTGGCCCCATGGACTGTAGCACGCCAGGCTCTTCTGTCCTCCACCATCTCTTGGACTTTGCGTGAATTCACGTCCATTGAGTAAGTGATACTACCTAACCATATCATCCTCTGCTGCACCCTTCTCCTGCCTTCAATCTTGCCCAGCATCAGGGACTTTTCCAATGAGTCAGTTCTTCGCATCAGGTGGCCAAAGTAATGCAGCACCAGCTTCAGCATCAGTCCTTCCAGTGAATATTTAGGATTGATTTTCCTTTAGGATTGACTGGTTTGATCTCTTGCTGTCCAGGGGACTCTCAAGAGTCTTCTCCAGCACCACAGTTCAAAAGCATCAGTTCTTCAGTGCTCAGCCTTCTTTTTGGACTGACTCTCACATCCGCACATGACTACTGGAAAACCATAGCTTTAACTGTATGGTTCAAGCTATAGTTCCATTTTAATGTCTGGAGTGAAGTTTAAGTTTTATTTTAATACCCATAACCCTCATGATCTGTCTGTTTCATACCTCTGCAGGTAATCTCTCACCGCTTTCCATGTGAATCCTTTGTTCTAGCCACACAGAGTTTTCTGAATGCCTTATACTGTTCCATGCTTCCATGCTTTTACACATACAGTTATCTTCTTCCTTCAGTACACCATCTTCTCCTAGCTTCTTCTAGATAACTCTTATGTGTCCTTTCAAAATCAGCCATTAACCTCACCTCTTCTTGAAAGTCTTCTCCTGACTACCACTCTGACATAGTTGCCACTATGCTTAGCATAGTGTGATAAATAATAAAATTGACCCTCCGTTCTTTCTTGGGAGAAGTTCAAATAGATTTTATCATACTTTAGTTAGTTATAAAACTTGGATTGAGATTCACCAGTTCTTCTATATTTATTCTAGGACTTTCTAAATGTATCCAAATAGTTAATCTTTGGAATGCCTATTACACTGAGAGGAAGGTATCTGAGAGTAAGCATAAGGACTTGCTATAGGACTGACAGTGTTCTATATATTGATCTGTTTTATATATTGATACTTCTATATCAGCTGATCATTCTGTATACTTAAATTTGTGCACTTAACTATAAATTATGGATCAGTTTAAAAATGAATGTAAATAGCTGAGCTTTTGACTATAAAATTGATTTTAAGGCCATTATTTTTCATTTTCCTTTTGCCAATTAAATGAAATCATAAAAACCTTGCCATTAGAAGATAATTTTAAATGTCTTTATGGCAATGTACACTGAGCTTTCTGGGGAAGAGCGTTCTTAAAACATTAATGTCTCACTAGACAATGAAATAGTAAAATGGGATTAATTGGAAAAGTGGTTTAATACTTGCTTTACTTATGTTTCTATTTCCTTTATCTTTTCCAGATATTTATTTTATTGGGCTATGTTTTAATCTCCTTGTGACTGCTGTGTTCTTTTTAGTTTTTCAATATCACCCAAACTAAAAATTGTATGGATTATTAAGATTTATTATACAAGTGCCAATAAGAAAAATGACTAGTGCTTCTTGATTTTCAACTTGAGGTTTTTTTAATATAAATTTATTTATTTTAATTAGAGGTTAATTACTTTATAATATTGTATTGGTTTTGCCATATATCAACATGAATCCACCACAGATATACATGTGTTTCCCATCCTGAACTCCCCTCCTTCCTCCCTAAACAACTAATCTCAAAAATATACAAGCAACTCCTACAGCTCAATTCCAGAAAAATTAGTGACCCAATAAAAAAATGGGCCAAAGAACTAAATAGACATTTCTCCAAAGAAGACATACAGTTGGATAACAAACATGGAAAGATGCTCAACATCACTCATTATCAGAGAAATGCAAATCAAAACCACAATGAGATACCATTTCACACCAGTCAGAATGGCTGCAATCCAAAAGTCTACAAGCAATAAATGCTGGAGATCTTTTAAAATTTTTCTGTTAATCATTGTACAACATGATCTTTAAATGCATGAGAGTCTCTGATTCCACTTGGAGTGGCTTTCCATGGAGAGAGATTATTGGTAAGAGTTGCATTCACTCTTGGCTATGTCTTCAAAAGGAACTTATCTTTAAAAATAAATGTGTAGGGAGGGAGCTTCCCTGATGGTTCAGTGGTTAAGAATCTGCCTGCCAATGCAGGGTACACTTGTTCGATCCCTGGGCCTGGAAGATCCCACTTGTCTCAGGGCAGCTAAGCACCACAACTACTGAGCTCGCCTCATACAACTACTGAAGCCCCTGTCCCTGGAGCCCATGCTCCACAAGAGAATCCACCACAGTGAGAAGCTTGTGCACTGCAAGAAAGAGTAAGCCCTGCTCACCACAACTGGAGAAAGCCCTCAAGGCAATGAAGACCTAGGCAGCCAATGAATAAATAAATAAAATTTAAAACATAGATTTGTAATTTCCATCAGACACTGTTTAGTTTACTATTGTATCTCCAGCACTTAGAACCTTCCCTGACATGTAGTCGACGGTCAGTTATAATAATATTGATAGCAATATTCATGAACTAATAAATGAAATGACTAAAACACTGCAAAATGTGCTAGCCACTCCTCCGCTTCTGTTGTTGTTTAGTTGCTCAGTCGTCTCTGACACATTTTGCGGCCCCAAGGACTGTAGCCCTCCAGGTTCCTCTGTCCATGGGATTTCCCAGGCAACAATACTGGAGTGGGTTGCCATTTCCTTCTCCAGGGGATCTTGTCAACTTAGGGACTGACCCTGCATCTCCTGCATTGCAGGTGGATTCTTATCACTGAGCCACCTGGGAAGCTCAGCTTCTCGATCTGCTATAATTCATAAATTAACCTCAACTGCTTAATTTTGGTCATTTGTCTTCTGAACAATTTTGCATCTAGAAATCAAATTGTAACTTGTGGGAAAAGCCTTCATAACAGTTTGCAAATTTCATTTACTATTTTAGTGAATGTGTTTCTTAGTGAAGAAACACTTCAGTGGGTGCTAATTTTTTCTTTGCTGAAAATTAAAAGAGAACTAGCAATATATATCATGGACAGATTTTAATATGTTTACTTTTGAGAGAGTTCATGAATTCTTAAATTTGAATTTTTTTTAATATAGCTAAAGAAGCAAGTGAAAGAGGCAATTTAATTTATCCCTTATCCCCTCCTATGCCAGACTGATGCATTAGTACAACCTGTACCACTGGATTAAATTCTGAAGATCAATTTAGTGATTCTCTAGAGCTAGAGAGCCAGTTGGTACCTGAGAGAAGATAATGGAACCTTCTAAGAAGAGTTTTCCTTTCATTGATTATTGCCTTCTACTAAGGGCTTCCTTGGTAGCTCAAATAGTAAAGAATCTGCCTGCAATGCGGGAGACCTGAGTTCAATCCCTGGGTTGGGAAGATCCCCTGGAGGAGGGCATGGCAACCCACTCCAGTGTTCTTGCCTAGAGAAGCCCCATGGACAGAGGAGGCTGGTGGGCTATGTTTATGGGGTTGCAAAGAGTCTTCTACTAATGTTTTTCTCAGTCTTTGTAATGCATGTTGTTATGTTTTGACATTTTTAAGTCTGCTTTTAGAAGTAAGAATTTATATATGAGATCTAATTATTTTTACTTAAAATTAGCCCTTTATTAAATCTAGACAGTTGTGGAGNCCATGGACAGAGGAGGCTGGTGGGCTATGTTTATGGGGTTGCAAAGAGTCTTCTACTAATGTTTTTCTCAGTCTTTGTAATGCATGTTGTTATGTTTTGACATTTTTAAGTCTGCTTTTAGAAGTAAGAATTTATATATGAGATCTAATTATTTTTACTTAAAATTAGCCCTTTATTAAATCTAGACAGTTGTGGAGAGGGGGGACTGGGAATGCATATGGGGAAGGAGATAAAGTTTCTTAAAAAAAAAAAAACTGCTATGTAAACTAATAAATTTCTGAGAGAAAGCAAGTGTCCAAGTCCTCATGTTGCTTAGTCACTCAGTCATGTCTGACTCTTTGCAACCCCATAAATTGTAGCCCACTAGTCTATCCAAGTCTAGAATACTGGAGTACGTTACCATTTCTTTCTCCAGGAGGTCTTCTTGACCCAGGGATGGAACCTGCATCTCCTGCATTGGTCGGCAGATTCTTTACCACTGAGCCACCCGGGAAGCCCTCAAGTTCCCATGCACGCTTAGTTGCTTAGTCATGTCCAACTCTTTGTGACTCCATTAACTGTAGCCCACCAGGCTCCTTTGTCCACAGGGATTCTCCTGGCAAGAAGAGTTCTGGAGTGGGTTGCCATGCCCTCCTCCAGGGGATTTTCCCAACACAGGGATCAAAACCAGATCTCCCACACTGCAGGTGGATTCTTTTTATTTTATTTTTTTTACTTTATTTTACTTTACAATACTGTATTGGTTTTATCTTACATCAACATGAGTCCACCATGGATGTACACGTGTTCCCAATCCTGAACCCCTCTCCCACTTCCCTCCGCATACCATCTCTCTGGGTCATCCCAGTGCGCCAGCCCCAAGTATCCTGTGTCCTGCATCGAACCTAGACTGGCGATTCGTTTCTTATATGATAGTATACATGTTTCAATCCCACCCTCGCCCTCTCCCACAGAGTCCAAAAGACTATTCTATACATCTGCGTCTCTTTTGCTGTCTTGCATACAGGGTTATCGTTACCGTCTTTCTAAATTCCATATATATATGTGTTAGTATACTGTATTGGTGTTTTTCTTTTTGGCTTACTTCACTCTGTATAATCGGCTCCAGTTTCATCCACCTCATTAGAACTGATTCAAAGGTATTCTTTCTAATGGCTGAGTAATATTCCATTGTGTATATGTACCACAGCTTTCTTATCCATTCATCTGCTGATGGACATCTAGGTTGCTTCCATGTCCTGGCTATTATAAACAGTGCTGAGATGAACATTGGGGTACATGTGTCTCTTTCAATTCTGGTTTCCTCAGTGTGTATGCCCAGCAGTGGGATTGCTGGGTTGTAAGGCAGTTCTATTTCCAGTGTTTTAAGGAATCTCCACACTGTTCTCCATAGTGGCTGTACTAGTTTGCATTCCCACCAACAGTGTAAGAGGATTCCCTCCTCCACATCCTCCAGCATTTATTGCTTGTAGACTTTTGGATAGCAGCCATTATGACAGGTGTGAAATGGTACCTCATTGTGGTTTTGATTTGCATTTCTCTGATAATGAGTGATGTTGAGCATCTTTTCATGTGTTTGTTAGCCATCCATATGTCTTCTTTGGAGAACTGTCTATTTAGTTCTTTGGCCCATTTTTTGATTGGTTCATTTATTTTTCTGCAGGTGGATTCTTTACTGTCTGGCCAAGTAACTTGTTAATCCTTTTTTATCAAGAGATATCTAAACCCAATTATGCACAGTTGGGATCTCTTTGTTGTGTTATATGCTTAACAATAAAAGTAGGCTTTTAAAGTACCTATTTCTGGAAATCAGGAATAATAATCTCTTTGGTGCTTCTTGTCATAGCTACTCATCAACTAGTAATTCTGGAAAAGCAGCCTGTTTGTTATGGTGTTGTAACAACACTCAGTTTTGAATGTTTGGATGAGTTTGAAGGAAGTATCATTTTCATTCTGTGGCAAATTGTGTACATATCTTTGATGTTACCATAAAATAAGGAGGCAGCATTTCATTAGCCACACATGAAATGTTTTCTTTATTTAATAATTCTATCAGGTAAGCAATCTATTCCTATACATTAACTACATTTATATCAAGTATAAAATTCCTTGAGCACAGCATTGCTATATTCTTGAGAGATGGAAGCATCAATATTGTGGCTGTTATGACTTTAGAACAAGTTTTGACCTTAACTCAGGAACCAGAAGTAAATCTAGATTGGAGTCCACATTTTTTAAATACCTTGCCACCTTGAGGTTTTCAATAACTTTTGTGCTCCAGTCAAATAGGAACAATAAAATGAGAATGATGCTGTCTCCTCTATTTTTAGAGTAGTATTGAAAAAATAGGAAATGTGCTACCTACATTGAAAGAGTTTACAACTTTGTAGAATAAAACAGAGATCGAGGGCAAGAGGAGAAGGGGGTAACAGGATGAGATGGTTGGATAGCACCACTGACTCAATGGACATGAGTTTAAGCAAACTCAGGGAGATAGTGAAGGACTGAGAAGCCTGGAGTACAGGCTGAGTACAGTACGAGAAGCCTGAACTACAGTTCATGAGGTCGCAGAGTCAAATACAACTTAGCAACTGAACAACAACAATAAGAATAAGGCAAGTGATATATTTGGCATTTTTATTAAGCAATTTTTTGGAGATTACACAAATAATTATAATAGTTTTCATACCCACCAAAAAAGGTCTAACAAAGGATCTAGCCTATTAAACTTCCTTTAACTTGGTTTTGCAGTTAGGATATCCCTCAATACAAATGATGCCCCATTAGTGTTCTGACCTTTGATTAGCCAATACTCTCTATTCATTGGTACTTTGTTTTGTGTTTAAAATAATTGTTTCTTTTGTTTGAATTTTATTTATTTATTTATTTTTAACACCAAAAACAGTTTGTACTGTTGTATAGTTGATTCGCAATATTGCGATAGTTTCAGGTGAATGGTGAAGGGACTCAGCCACGTGTATACATGTATCCATTCTCCCCCAAGCCCTGCTCCCACCCAGACTGGCGCATAACATTGAGCAGAGCTCCCCCTGCTATGCAATAGGCTTTTGTTGGTTTTAAATATAGCAGTGTGTACATGAGCTTCCCCAAGTCCTTAACTATCCCTCCTCCCTCCCCAGCAACATGAGTTCATTTTCTGTAAGTCTCTTTCTGTTTTGTACGTAAATTAATATTTATCATTTTTTTTAGATTCCATATATAAAGGATGTCATATGATATTTCTTCTTCTCTGTCTGACGTACTTCACTCAGTATGATGCTCTGTAAGTCCATTCATGTTGCTGCGAATGGCCTTATTTCATTCTTTTTAATGATTGAATGATAATATTCCATTGTGTATATACACGCACACACACACACCCCATATCCTTTTTATCCAAATATTTTCTATGGAATACTGTAAAATCTTGATATGCTTTCTGTATCGTCAGGATGTGATTAAATTTTGCTGAATTTATTTTTGTTGTTGTTTAGTTGATCAGTCATGTCCAGTTCTTTGCCACTCATGGAC
Organism: Neotragus moschatus; assembly: GCA_006410615.1. NCBI lineage: Eukaryota > Metazoa > Chordata > Mammalia > Artiodactyla > Bovidae > Neotragus > Neotragus moschatus. Next base: position 140,275 of record SJYA01002499.1, read on the forward strand.
TATACCCTGCCAGGCTTCTCTGTTCATGAGATTTCCCCAGGCAAGAATACTGAAGTGGGTTGCCACTTCCTTCTCCAGGGAATCTTCCTGACCCAGGGATCAAACCCCAAGTCTCCTGCATTGGCAGTGGATTCTTTATTGCTGAACCACAGGGAAGTAATTTAAACTTTTTATCTTCATGAGTGTAATTTCCTAGAGGTAAGAACCTATGTATTTTACTTCCTTGTATACCCCAAGCATCATGTTTTGTGCATAAATTGAGACCATATCCCCCTTCAAATTTAAAGGCCTTGTCAGGAATTATTATATACTTATATAAATTTAACAATAGTTATGTGAAATGCAAAAGCTTTGTTTAATTATACAAGGAAAAAATAAATTGAAATCTTAGGATTACAATGTCTCTATGAAGTAAAAAATTTCACATTATTACCTAACAAAATGAAATCTAAGTTATTTTCAAGTCTATTAAAACAATATTAGGATTTCCTCTCCCCTAGTTGCTGAAATGCTGTATATTGTAAAGGATGTTGAAAGAATGAATAAGTATACAAGGACATGCACTTGCTTCTTTCTAGCATTTAAATTTGTTATTCTTTTTAATACTGGCCAATACTTTCTATTAACTTAAATGTTTCCTATCTCACAGAGTTTGACATTCAAGAAGCACACAGTAAATGTTTTTCAATTAAACTAGAAATTTTAATTAATAAGATAACAGATGAGAACACACACACACACACACACACCCAACACAAGTCCCAGTGTAGAGAAACCACAGTAAAGATGAGTTTCTTGCTCAGCTCCCCGGCTCATTCCAAATATTTTCTGTGCTTCATAATTTTACTGCAAGAATCCTTTGTTGAATCCTTTGTTTAAAACCTCAAGGTCTTTGACTAAAGTGTCTAGTGATTATACCTGAATGTCCATGAATAATCTTTCACCTAAGGGCCAGTGGGAGGTACAGCGGAATTAGTCAGAATGTGTCATGTCCTACACTTGGTCACTTTTCCCCATATGCTTCAAGATCTGCTAAAACTTTTGTTTTGGTGAACTTCCACTCCAGTGCTGCAAAAGAAATGAAACATGTTGATTGGGAGTCTACCATAGCATTATAGGTTTTTTTTCTTAAAATACACTTTTTTTTTTTTTCAGGGCTAGCTTAATCCTAGCATGACCTTAGCCATAATTATATTGACTCCATTCACCTTGTACAATTAATTAGATAATTGCATGCATGTGAACATTGCTTTGGCCAGCCTTTTCCCCATGTAATTCTGTAGGGGATATCCTCTTCAGCTGCAGTGTATTCTTCTGGGATCTAATTATGATGTCTCTTGAAATCTGGCCTGAGTACAAGAACTCAAGCTGATTTTCCAGGGTGGAGACCATTCAAAAGTCCCAACTGGATTCACTGAAATCCAGTTGTAAACATCATGTTATTCAACTGCATTGTAATGGAGGAATCCATTGCAATTTTAATTTACACATTAAAATTGAATTATAAAAGATGTCTTGACCATCCAACTTATTTTTTAGCATACCTGAATGCTGACATGCTTACTGGGTGTTGACTGATATGTTTGTAAGTTTGATAGGCGCTATTGTGCTATTAATAAGACAAGGTAATTGCTCTTAGTATAGAGTTACAGCAAATTGGATAATAGACTCCAGCCTGTAGGAAGGGCCAACATAGTTAATTTAGAGATTGAAATCATTTCTTCCCAAAGTGAAAGAAACTTGTAATGATGGTCTAAATATCTGAAATTCTTGCAAGAAAAGTTGAAGATGCACAAACCATTGCTCTATATTTTGACTGAGTGGAGGAAAATAAAAGTACCTGTTAATTTTCATATATTCTTGGCTTGTTTTGTTAAGGCTTCAGGAAGAGACATTGATGTTGACATGTCAGTGAAGGAGCCACAGTATCCTTCTGGGGGAATTATGTTTTCATGGATTAGAGTTGTTTAATTCATTGAGGGCGAAGTACCATCGTTTCGTAAATTAGTCACTATCTAAACTTACTTTCCTCTTTAAATGATGAAATATTCACCAGAGAGAGAAGGATGTGGAAAAGTGATGTGTGGAATGAACAACTATGGCTACATGGATTCTGTTTGACTCGTTGGAAAAGATCCTGATGCTGAAAAAGATTGAAGGCAAGAGGAGAACAGGACAACCGAGGATGGGATGGTTGGATGGCATCACCAACTCGATGGACATGACTTTGAGCAGGCTCTGGGAGTTGGTGATAGACAGAGAAGCCTGGTGTGCTGCAGTCCATGGGGTTCCAAACAGTCGGGCACAGCTCAGCAACTGAACTGACTGAGTGACTGATGTGGTTAGGAGTAGGTATTAAAGAATCGGTTTAGTTGTTTGATTGCAGTTGTATACTTGGTGCTCCAGCTTAGGGTGGAGGCAGCTTCTTGATTTGTTTTTAACCCATGGGTTACTGTGAGAAATTAAAACTTAAAAGTGGTCCATTTTCAAATTGGCTGATATTGAGTGGAAAAGTTACTACCAGCCAAACTTGCTTAACAGGTTACTGATGTAGTAACCACCGAAAGGGTTACAAAACTAGAAAGTCTGGACAAATGAAGGGAGAATGGGATGCCTAGGATTTTCATATGGGCTCATTCTGTTGGTGAATTCAAAACATAAAAACAGCAATGGGTATGCAGGAAAGGAGGAAACAAGATACTAGGGAGAGGCCAGCCCCTAAAGAGGGAAGGTATAAACCTAGGCAACATCTGGGATGATTGTTCACCCTATAGTACTCAGCCAGTGAAGAACAGGGGGAGGGACTTACGTGCTATCAAATAAATTGCTTGCTATAGGACACCGGGTGTGTTTGTCCCCTAAACACCCAATCTTGCAAGACCGTCGTTAAAAGTCTCGCTTTCCCTGTGTTTCAAGTCTCCAAGTCCATCCCTTGGTTTGGGCTCACTGTGTTTCTCACAGTTACCTACAACAGTCCCCTGTTTTGCTTTTCCGTCCTTCGGTCTGTGTAACAAAATTCCCTCTATTACATTCCCACATTCCTGTTTTCTCAGTTGGACCATGACTGATGAGGATAGGTTTTATTTTTTTGATGGAGAGAAAGAGCGGGAATGAATCAAAGAAGAGAAACAGAGAGAGAGTTTATGGATTGATAATAAATATTTTTTAATGTGTTTAGGGCTGGCCTGTGAGCTGTCACTTCTTTCCTCCTCCTATATCCCAAAGTCACTGCTCACCTGTGATAGTTTGAAGGACCTGAGGTGGACATCTGAATTTGTCAGGTCTCCAGGGATAGTTCTCATTGAGACCCATTTCTGCTCAGTCATTTGACTCCCAGTCAGCTGAGTTTCTCTCTAAGAGAATATTGAGTTTGTCCACTGGAGGGCTTCCATATTTTTCTATTAATGCAATACATGGAGAAGGATGAATTCTTAACAGTTTAATATGGGAAATTAAACATTCAGTCCAAGAGAATTTTCTTGTTCCCCCAAGAGCAGCATTTATGAAATTTAGATGTTATTTGGCTCCTCAAACCAAATCATAATATCAATAATTTTTCTTCATATACTTTGAAATTTTCTCCATAAATAAAGCTTCTACTAAAATGACTTCCTTAATATGATGTTAGATGTGATTAGTTCAGTGCAAAACCACAGAAAAATAATATTTGTATGATCAACACTATAAAGGTAATACTTCAGATACTGTCTGGTCATGTGAGTGCTCTGTGGAATGCAACCCTCATGCTCTTTCCATCTCTGCATTTTTAAAGAGACCTAAAGAAACCAGGGCAGTCGGTAGTCTCAGCTTCTTTAACATAAAGGTCATCGATCCTTTGGTAAAGTTTGTTAAAGGATGATTTATTGAATTGGATTGTGACAAAAACATAAAATAAAAATAACATCCAACAATTTGTCCTCCTTGTGCTAATAAAAACCTGGCATAATTGTATGTCTTTTAAAAATCCAGATTTTCTGTGGTTTCAAAGCATAAACAGTATTAAAACATTCACTCATTTAAAAGACAATCCAGTGTGAAACATTTTGTGGAGGTTGGAGACCAGTAGGCTAAGATGGGTGTTGTACCTATCCCAGGAAGCTGGCTCATTTCTCTGAGAAAATCTTAAATTATTGATTGCCTGCAATATATAGCATTCATGTTTCATATCAAAATATTTCAGGTTAAATGGAACTCAGATGACCTGGGACTGACTTTATGAACACCTTTACATGAATTAGAAGTAGGATGTATAAAGCCAAGCAGGGGCAACCAAGTGAATACCAGAGCTTTCTTTGGCTCACAGAAAGATTTGGACAGCCAGAGGCATTAATACTCTGTGGGCATCCATACATGAAAAGCCTTATGTAAGTGTCAGGTGCCAAGGTGGTGATGATGGGGTATTAAAAATCGTCTGATAGGTGGTAACACAAATCCAGTCTCCTCATAAAATAAGCTTACATGTTGTTTTTGGTAGGAACCAACACTAGGCTGTACGGTTAATGAGCTCCAGAGCTGTTTATTGGTTACTCTCGAGGAGCCTTATGAAGTAGTTCAGTCATGCTGAGATGCTGCTTGGGTGGTGCTGGAAACCTAGCCAGCCCCACTGCCTGTTTTCTCCCACAGTGGTGGATGTTTACATAAACCAGATGTCTGCATTTCTTTATGAGATCCATCACATGGAAATTGTGGCGCTTGTTTGTGCCTTCATTTTCTTATCTCATTTTGGTGATGGGGAGGAGAGGGGATGTGTTGGGTCAGCTGGATGGCATTAGGTCAGAGGCAGTTGGGAAAAGATGGTCTCTGCTAAGGGGTCTCAGCCAGCTTGCAAAAGGCTGTGCTGAGAGGATGAAAGATAAGCAGACATAGCAAGTGCAGGGAGAAGGAAGTAGCACTTCCTCCAGGCAATTCTCAGAACTGTTTCTAAGCTGTTTACTTCCTATTTTGATACCTAGAGCAACAAGAAACAAGGTCTCTGGACCAGTCTTTGCCTGGCCTTGTCCTGAGCTTGTTTATCCACTCTTTCTGTCAGGAAGCAATTGTGATAAGGCCCCTGGCACTGTTCTGGAAGATTTTTTTTTTTTTTTTCCATTTTGTGTGTAGCTTTTGATTGATCATGTTGTGAACATAATGCTCTATTCTTGGATTGATTTATCAGCAGGGTTCAAAGAACCTCCATCATTTAAAGGGTTTTTTCCTTTTGTCTAAGGAGAAAGGCATTATTTGCACCTCTAAACGAGGGCATTTTCCAGGCTCTCTGTCCAATAACTGATGAAGATGGAGTGGCGGTCGGTCCTGAGGTCAATTCACCCACATCATGTGGGCTTGACATCTAATTTATTGTTCTAGAGTAGACATTTGTTTATTTATGTATTATTTTTAAATTGACATATAATTATTCACGTTGTTGTGCTCATTTCTGCTGTATAGCAAAGTGATTCAGTTATACATATATGCACACTGTTTTTTATATTCTTTTCCATTGTGGTTTATCACAGGATATTGAATATAGTTTTCTGTGCTATACAGTAGGACTTTGTTGTTTATCCATTCTATATATACTATATATACTACTATCTATAGTAGTTTGCTCTGCTAACCCCAAGCTCCCAATATGTCCTTCCTTCCCCCGCCCCTGCCTTTTGGCAACGGTAAGTCTATTCTCTATGTCTGTGAGTCTGTTTCTGTTTCACAGATAGATAGGTTCATTTGTTTCATAGAGTCCACATATAAGAGCTACGATATGGCATTTGTATTTCTCTTTCTGACTTACTTCAATTACTGAGGTGATTTTAAGTCCATCCAAGTTGCTTCAAATGGTATTCTTTTTTTTTTTTTGATGGCTGAGTAGTATAGGCTTCTTATTTTTCTGCTTAGGAAATGGAGGGAGAAAGCCTTCTTAAAGAAAATGTTGGCTTGGACAACTCATTTTGAGGCTTTAGGGCCTATTCAAAGGTTTTCTATTATTTTATTGTATTTTAGGGGGATCCTTTCTTTTCTTCACCCTAAAACCATTCCCCCTTCTATAGCTCTTCCTTTGCAATGGCCCTGAGCTATGCCATGTTTATTTTGAGTTGTTAGTTTGGTATTGGATTGAGTCTATATATGGACTCTGCCTGCTTTGGAGCAAATTTGATTTGCTTGGCCCCACTTCAAATATTGTCAGCATCCTGTGCATTTAGGGCTCTATAAAATGAAATAATAACCACAACTTTATGAGCTGGAAGCAGCTCTTCTCACCACACTTCCTTCTCAGTGGACAACAGCAATTTCCACATTTGAAAAGCAACCAATATTAAATTTTTTCATTATCTCCATACTACTTCAAATAAAACTGACATAATGAGGAATTGGGAGCATCTTAGTTCTCTGAAGATATCGATCCAATGAATGGTTTTCAAAGTTAAAATAAAAATAATATACCTCTGCCCTATAGTGAGAATACTTAGATTAAAAAGTCCCTATTATCCAGCTGCCAGTATCACTCATCATCTTTATTTTCCCTTCTATATCATGACCAGTAACAGAGGAATAAGAAGGATGGAACACTAATGAAATTAGTTTCTTAAAAAAAAAAAAAAATGTGACCTGGCTGAAACTCAGGGCAGCTTTAGTTTCTGGGAAATGCCATCTCAAATTCTGAGGAGTCATTGGATAAGATAGCTGGGGTACACCTGATTAAACAGATGAAACAAACTGGGCAGGAAAGATAGTTATACAAGAGTCCTGATAATGGCCAATGAGATCTTTTTATGAAGTCATTTATTCATTATAATCAGATAATATACTGGGTCCACAAATGTTAATTAAGGTCTATTGCTGTTTTGTTCTTAAGTTCCTACTGCTACTGTCTGTAGTAAAGTGGGAGAGACACTGAGTTTCTCAGGAGAATAATTTAACTTTTTTTAAAATTATTATTATTTTTTTTACTTTACAATATTGTATTGGTTTTGCCACACATCAACATGAATCTTTATAAATTATGTCATTACTTTGTATTATTGGAGGTTAAATGCTCTTTTTCTTATGAAGCGGTTGTGGAAGGAGGTAGCCATATGTTTGTTGTCTTTACCTGAAAAAAGAAAACTATGATCACCCAGTGTGAGTCACCAGAGTTTCTACTGAAATGTAAAATTTTACTGTTGTCTTTTTTTCTTTTTCTTTTTTTAAAAAATATATTTATTTATTTTAATTGGAGGCTTCTTTTCTGACCACAATGCAGTAAGATTAGATCTCAACTACAGGAGAAAAACTATTAAAAATTCCAACATATGGAGGCTGAACAACATGCTGTTGAATAACCAACAAATCACAGAAGAAATCCCAACTCGTTTTTTCTTTCATTGGTATAAGTCAGCAGATGTTTATTTGCAAGGAGACAGTATGACTGAGCAGGCACCTGATGTCTTCAGTGGAGTCTGAAGAAGAGCATATTGATTCACTTATGTGAACTATGCACCCATGAGAAAAAAGAGTGTGTTTGACATGATACCACCTGAGTGAGTACAACTTCACATATATTCATTGTAATACATCAGAGATGAAGGCATCATGGTATTGACTGGGATCCCAGAGAAGAAAAAAATGCCCATGATTGGGCTGCTGCTACTGCTAAGTCGCTTCAGTCGTGTCTGACTCTGTGCGACCCCATAGACGGCAGCCCACCAGGCTCCCCTGTCCCTGGGATTCTCCAGGCAAGAACACTGGAGTGGGCTGCCATTTCCTTCTCCAAGGCACGAAAGTGAAAAGTGAAAGTGAAGTCGCTCAGTTGTGTCCGACTCTTAGCAACCCCATGGACTGCAGCCCACCAAGCTCCTCCATCCATGGGATTTTCCAGGCAAGAGTACTGGAGTGGGGTGCCATTGCCTTCTCCATGATTGGGCAGACACTGACAGATAGGATTTCTTGAGAGGATAGCTTTGGTTATACAACCTCCTTGTATCTCTGGGATCCATGGCTGTAGCAGATTATTGACTGCCAAACACAGGGGAGCGGCCCTGAGTTCAGCGGCAGTGCAAGCTTGTGTCATACATTCAGGCTGTTCACAAGGAGGCGGCTTCCCTGGGTCCATGAACAACTCATTGGTTTTAAGAGCAGGATCTGTAGGTCAAACTCTCTTGGCATGGCCTTTGTGGGTAATGAGAAAATATTTTGAGCTGTGATGTTATTTATCATATATACTACATTGCAGTGGTGAAGCTGAGAAAATGACATTGAGTCAATGCCAAAGAGTCGGACATGACTGAGCGACTTCACTTTCACTTTATTCTTCAACTTGGTGCTTCAAAAGTAAAACCTCTCCCACCCCCATGGGAATGGCTGAGGGCCATTCAAGGGTATGTTGTCCAACTAAACTCTTTTGTAGATAAAACATTTTGGAACCGAGTTATCTCCAGTATTTTAGGTTAGAAAGATTGCTTACATCACAAAGATAAATTAAAACAATGCCCTTGGGGAAAAAAACTTTACAAGGTTTTGAAAACACAAATGTCCTCGTACTACATTCCCCTTCAGTCACCTTCAAAAGAATCTCTCAAAGGCCCTGACTCCCTCTCCGTGGACTGCAGCTTGGTCTGGGTAAGACTTTCCAGCCAGGTGGTTCAGCTCTGTCGGCTTTGGTTCAGCGCCGATGTGGATTCAGCTCTCCCTTGACTCCTTCGTGGGGCTCAGTTGTAAAGAAGCTGCCTGCAGTGCAGGAGACCCCAGTTCCATCCCTGGGTCAGGACAATCCGCTGCAGAAAGCTTAGGCTATGCTCTCCAGTATTATTCCCGGGAGAACTCTATGGACAGAGGAGCCTGTCCATGGGGTCACAAAGAGTCGGAGACAACTGAGCAACTTTCACTTTCACTGACTTCCTTCAGACTAAACATTTGAGTTACTAGCCACAGGATGCCATTTGGTAGGGACTGTAGCTTCCAGGTGGCACTAGTGATAAAGAACCCGCCTGCCAGTGCAGGAGGTGCCAGAGATGGGTTTGATCCCTGGGTCAGGAAGATCCCCTGCAGGAGGGCATGGCAACCCACTCCAGTATTCTTGCCTAAAGAATATCAATGACAGAGGAGCGCGGCGGGCTACAGTCCATGGGTTTGCAAAGAATCCGACAAAACTGAAGCGACTTAGCAAACATGCTCGTGTCTAGGGAAAGTCAGCTCACAGTCTGACACCCGATAAAGCCAAATTTAGAGTTTGTGGGATTTTGTGTATACTGGAGTGAATACTGAAATGGGTAGCCTATCTCTTCTCCAGCGAATCTTCCCAATCCAGAGATTGAACTGGGTCTCCTGCAATGCAAGTGGATTCTTTACCAACTGAGCCCCATGAAGGAGTCAAGATTTTGTGTATATAACTGTGTGTGTGTATGTGTATTAAGCAATCACCTGGTTGTGGGTTTTTCTCCCACTGACTGACAAAACAAAATGGAGTTCAATTCAGTTCTCTCCTTTAAGCGCTTCATGATTTTTGCCTCATTTTATTTGGATGTCATCGGGCTAGCCGAGATTGTCACAAAGACAAAGCAGCTGGAGGAGCCAGCTGCAGCTAGATGAATTAGAGCTTTGGATTTCCTTTTTCCAGCAGCTACAATGGTGGTTCTCAAGCAAGGATGGTTTCCCCTTCAGAGGACATTTGGAAGCATACGCAAATATTTTTGTTTGACAGAACCAGGGTGGTGCTACTGGTATCCACTGGCTAGAGGTCAGGGATCTACAGTGCACAAGTCACACTCCCTGCCCACACCGTCACAGAGTTATTTGGCTCAAAATGTCAGTAGATCCAAGATTGAGAAGACTTAGTATTTAGTAACTAGAGTGATAATTCGCATACTATAGGAAAGGGGCACTTCCAGAAAGCCAGAGGCGTAGAGGATGAAGGGTCAAGGGAGGGTGACTTTAATACGGAATGTCTGATACAACTTAACATGAAAATAAAGTCTACCAGTTTCTAGGACAGGTTCAGGCTCAACAAGGTGCTTATAACAGATTTTTAAAAAGGACCCAGGAGGGAAATATAGGCTGGGATGAATATAAAGAGGCAAGCCCACTAATTTTAGGCCACATATGACAAGTTTCCTTTGTTAACATTGACATGATAAACACCCTTTTCTGATGAAAGTGATTTTAACATACATATTTTCACTTCTTTCTTTTAAAAGTTATATTTTGAAGATTCTAGGATTTCACATCTAGAATATCTCCCCATCTCTTCAGGTTTCCTAAGGCTGTTAAAAGCATCAAGTATTCATATTTAACCACTGGCTATAACCACTGGACTTCCCTAGTGGCTCAGTTGGTTAAGAATCCGCCTGCAATGCGGAAGACCTGGGTTCTATCCCTGGGTTTGGAAGATCCCCTGGAAAAAGGAAAGGTTACCCACTCCTATATTCTGGTCTGGAGAACTCCATGGACTGTATAGTCTATGGAAGTGACTTTTCACTTTCACTTCACTGGCTATAAAGGGAACTTGACTGAGGTTCTTTTTCCTGTTGCTGTCCCTCTACTCTGTACCTATAGTCTTTATTCTCTCTATTCCACTTCCAATTCATTCTCTTCCCTGTGCACCAAAAAGCTCTCTCATTCCCTGGTTTCTAGGTGGTTGTTGCTCAGTTGCTAGGTCATGTCTGACTCGGCTGCACCATGGACTGCAGCACGCCAGGCTTCCCTGTCCTTTGCTGTCTCCCAGAGTTTGCTCAATCTCGTGTCCATTACGTCATCGATGCCCTCCATCTCCAACCACCCCCTCCTTTGTCATCCCCTTCTCCTCCTGCCCTCCATCTTTCCCAGCATCAGAATCTTTTCCAGTGAGTTGGCTCTTTGCATCAGATGGCCAAAGTATTGCAGCTTCAGCATCAGCATCAATGAATATTCAGAGTTGATTTCCTTTAGGATTGATTGGCTTGATCTCCCTGCTGTCCAAGGGACTCTTAAGAGTCTTTTTCAGCACCACAATTCAAAAGCATCAGTTATTTGGTGCTCAGCTTTCTTTACGGTCTATTTCTCACATCCATACGTGACTACTGGAAAAACTGTTGCTTTGACTATATAGACTTTTGTTGGCAAAGTGATGCCTCTGCTTTTTACTACACTAAGTTTGTCATAGCTTTTCATCCAAGGAGCAAGTGTCTTTTAATTTCATGGCTGCGGTCATAATCTGCAGTGATTTTGGAGCCCAAGAAAATAAACCCTGTCACTGTTTTCGCTTTTTTCTACATCTATTTGCCAAGAAGTGATGGGACCAGATGCCATGATCTTGGGTTTTTGGATGTTGAGTTTTAAGCCAGTTTTTCACTCTCCTCTTTCACCCTCATCAAGAGGCTAAATTTTTAGTTCCTCTTCACTTTCCATCTTTAGAGTGGTATCATCGGTATGTCTGAGGTTGTTGATACTTCTCCTGGAAATCTTGATTCCATCTTGTGGTTCATCCAGCCTGGCATTTTGCATGATGTACTCTGCATATAAGTTAAATAAGCAAGGTGACAATATATAGCCTTGACATACTCCTTTCCCTGTTTTGAACCAATCCACTGTTCCATGTCCAGTTCTAACTGTTGCTTCTTGACCTGTATATAAGTTTCTCAGAAGAGAGGTAAGGTGGCCTGATATTCCCATCTCTTCCAAGAATTTTCCAGTTTGCTGGGATCCACATAGTCAAAGGCTTTAGCATAGTCAGTGAAGCAGAAGTAGATGTTTTTCTGAAATTCTCTTGCTTTTGGAATAGCAAAATGGTTTCTGGGTAGATTTGGCTAATGAGAGACAATAGCAAGAAACTGGAGGGCAGGAGAAAAAGAGGTCCTAGGTATTTACCATGGTCCTCCATCTTCTTGCTTCTCAGCATTGTGAGAGTTGCTCTGTTTTCTGAGACCCCAGGTTCTGTGGGTCAACCATACTTCCTCCAGTGTTGAAACTCTGAAAATCTTTTTCCTCCCCCTGCTCCTTCAGACCTAGGAAGGATTAGAAAGACTTTTCACCACTGCTAGTCCCTAGATGCCTCATCATCTCTCTTTGGTTCCCTTAACTCAGAACACTACTCTGCTATACATTGACATGCATCAGCCACGAGTGTATATGAGCTCCCAATCCCGATCCCCCCTCCCCCCTCCCACCCCACACCAGCTCTCTGGATCATCCCCG
>SJYA01002499.1:152447-203482 GCA_006410615.1 Neotragus moschatus
AGTGTATATGAGCTCCCAATCCCGATCCCCCCTCCCCCCTCCCACCCCACACCATCTCTCTGGATCATAGCAAAACAAATACAGTACTGTAAAGCAAAACAAACTAAAAAATAAAAATTAAAAAAAATAAAATAAAACATATACAAAAAAAGAAAAGAAAAAGAACACTACTCTGTAAACAGTCCCTTCATTCAATTCTTTTCAGTTAAGCCCTCTTTGTTGTGCCGTCTATATTGCACTAGGTCTTCCACTAATGTAGTACTTATTAAATTTTTTATTGATTTTGTATTAAATATTCAAATAACATTGATCTGGAAGCTAAAATCTTCAGATTCCTGTGGCAGTTCCCTTAAGTAACTCTTTCCTTATGAAAATCCATTGAGCTTTAGTCCCTTAACTGTAAGGGATTAAAAAATATGTCCTGTCCTTCTCACATTGATGTTATGAGAATGAAATTAATGTATACACTTTGAAAACGTTAAGCCCTGAATATTGGAAGCCACGTGTTGGCAAGAAGACTAGCAATACATATTTTACTTCTAACCCTGAAGTTTTCAGGACTCTAACTTTGTGTGCGTGTGTGTGTGTTTGCTCTCTGGGACTCCTTTTCCCCATGTTGAATATGCTAACTAGATTAGACAATCTTCCTGATTCCTCCTAGCTTCAAAAAATTTCTCAATCTTTATATAGTCTGTTCTCATTGTTTTAGACTATTCAGCAGCATGACCTGTAAAAACAAAAATTAAAATGTAGATTATAAACCTGGAGAAAATAAAAGTAGAGGTTCTCTAGAGAAAAGAAAATTTGAAATATTCAAAATACAGAAAATTAAAAGATTGACTTAACTTTTGTGGGGTTACAAAGGGAAGAATCAGGACAATTGGGTAAATGTTACAGGAGTTAGTAGTAAGTACAAGGAATGGAAAAGCCTTTCAAATATTTGGACTGCTTCAGTAGTGGAGTGTGCTAGGTTGGTTTTCAGGGCAGTGGCTTGCCCATCACTGGGATTGTTCAAGCAGAGATGTATTTGCTTATTTCTCAAGAGCACTGTAGAGAAGATGCCTGTGATGAATATGGTAGTCACATGATTTAATAATGTAATGATTATGTACATCACAAATATAACTGGACTGTTCAGGAATGTTAAAGAATTTTTATTATTTTCAACAAAAGAAGACAAAGGCAACAAGAAAGGAGAAGATGTAAAGTGTTATTATGTATACAAGATACCATTATCTGGTCTTCACAGAGAAGCAAAAAGAATACAGCATGATTTAGATTTTAGCAACTATTTTTTTGTTGTTGTTGTTTAAGGTACTGGAAAACACCTATTATAATAGTAGTGAAACAGTCTCTACATCAGGGGACTTCTAATTCATTTCATAAGAGTTTGATGAATTCCTACTACATATATCAAACATATGCTGAGATCAAAACTAGATTTTTAAAAGGCATGCAGATTTTAGGGGAGAAAAACAGCGCTGTTTTTATTATCAGCATGCCCTAGAGGAGGAAGCCCTTGTGAAATGGCCTTTTGGTTGCACCATCACTTAATTCCTCTTTTAATTATTGCCCTGCCTGCCTTTCACCAACCCTTCCTTATTAATCTGACAAATATTTATTAAGTGTATACTCAGTGCAAGTACTATTCAAAATTATAAAGATCTGTCAGTGAACAACAAAGTGATCAGTGCCTTGAATCTGCATTGTGAGTTTCCTTCCTTCAAGACTCAACTCCATCTGCCTCCCACAGCAAACATCAGTCTTTTTTCACCTCTGTTTCACATTAATTTCAGTAAGTGGAAAACATATCATCTGACCAGAAGTGGGGAGTATCAGCACTTAATATGCCGTAACATTTATGTCTCTCCACTTTAGCCGTCAATAGGAACATGACTCACTTTGTTAGTAGGTAGTATTATGGACTGAATTGTGTACCCCCTAAAAAGTCCATGTGTATTCTAGAAGTCTAAAATGGCCCCTTGAGTAACAGAAAACAACAGACTGGAAACCTCAGTCAAACCTTCATGAGGAAATGACCCAAAGAACCTTAGAAACAGATCTTTCACTAGTCAAGACCCCAAACATGGATGTACCACACTGACACCTTGACCTCAGCCTTGTGAAACTCTGAGCGTAGTACATGTAGGCACTAAAATGTGCCTTATGACCCACAGAAGCCATGAGACAGTACATTTGTGTTTACAGAAATGACTAATTGTGGTAACTGGTTATGCAGCAATAGGAAATGAACACACTTGAGTATTATTACATCCGTTTCACAACAGGGAAACTGAGGTATGAAGAAGTGGACTAACTTGCTTAAGGTTACTAAGTCAGTACATAGTAGACCTTGGATGTGAACCTCAATTTCTGGTTGCAGTGTGTGTATTTAAGCATGCCATTTCCTATCTCCTGCCACCTGCCTTCTCTTTGCTTCGCTCTCCCTGCAAGTTGCCATGGCCAGAGTATACGGACCCTTCCTCCTAGTACAGTTGGTCAGAAAGCCATTTTGAAAGCAGTAACTCTAGGCCTCTGGCCTCTAGCCAATCCTCCACTCTATAACAACTCCCTTTTTTCATAGATGGGAAATCCTAGGCTTCATTCCCAGAGGGTTATTTTTTTTCTTCTACTTTTTTTTAACACTTCTTAAGAAAAAAAAATCTACAGTTTTTGAATTATAGGCCTGTGGTTAAGGGAAATGATTTTTACTGGGGAAGCAACTTGTTATGGTCTTAGGTACTCTGCCAAATGCAATGAAAAGGGGGCTTTTAAATGTCATTTATACATTAAAAAAGATTTAAAGAGACACTGAAGAATATACCCACTTGGCATTGCCAAAATCTGTAGGCCTTGTATCCACAAGTATCCTGGGCTAAAATTTAATTTCTTCTTTTATGAGTGAGTAGAGTATATTCTGCCTCAGGTCTGAACCAAAATGTTTCAAAATCACACTTCATTTAAAAGGATTCATGGAGACATGCCAAATCTACAAAGATATAAAGAGTATATCTGAAGAGTAGGTAGAAGTGTTCATTGCCTAGAGAGTCTCTTGTTTGGAGGAAAAAAGAAGGTAAGAAAGCAAGACAATATTCTTTTAGGGGAGAAAAATAACGCTGTTAAGAGGACTTAACCTGGGTGAGTTTTCTTAAACTTTTGGAAAATCCAGACAGAACTCCTCTAATTTAAATAAAAGATGACTGAGGTCCATTTATTTAATAATCATTAGGCAATAACCAGGTGAGTAATCCAACTACTTGGCAACAATGTCAAGTTAAACTGAGTCTTGATGGTGGCTAGTTTGATCCGAACCCTGTAGAAAGAAGGTTGGAGGATAATTTAAAGTCTTGAGGATATTACTGGTAATGCTCCTCTGCAATGCATTTTAACCTCTCTTAATTAATTTCATCTATGGTCGAGTACATTAGCATTATATATATATATCTGTAATTTCATTTTTGTCATTTTTTTGCTTGTAAAACGCACCTGAGAATCCCTCTTCCATTAACCTTCAACTATCCTAGATATTTATAGCTCGTTTTCAGCCTTTTACTTGCTTTGTATACAATAGCAAAATATGGACACATCTCTCACATGGTGAGGTTAATGCAGGATACTGACACATTACAGTGAAAAGAGTCTTTATATGTGAAAGTGACATGAGCATTTCTGTTTCAGTGGGCTGAGCATCGAGTTGCTTTCATTAGAGGTGATTAATTTGGGTCAAATCATCTAAAACCTTTTAGTCTTCTTTGTAATCAGAGCATGCAGCATTTTATAAGACCTTTGCCAGGAGTAAATGTGTTCCGCAATGGATTTGTTCACTGTATACTGATGCCATAGGCTTTCGGAAACAGAGTGGGAAATGGTACATGGGTGAAACTGTGACTATTTGGTTAAGAAACTTGCAATGAAGTTTTTAAGTGATGCTAAGGATTAGATATTTTAACTCTAATTCCAATTTAGTTATATTTGTAGAGAGAACAGGTCCTGCATCTTAATAGTACTGCTACCCCTACACATTGCAGCTCTTTGAAGGTGTTATCACCTACTCAATATTGTTGTGATGAACTTAGGAAATTATACATGAGACTCTATGTAATACAATGTCTGACAGCTAGGATTTATTCGGTTGATTGGAAAATCTAAAAAAAAAAGCAAAAAGATTTTATTGAGTGCCCATCAAATGAATGAAAACAGGTATAGAGCATTTTGTATAGTTACTGAGAATCAAGTACGGAATTTGGGGTAATGTGATTATATTACTTTGTAAAACAGTAAAACATTGTTTAAGAGAGTTCTTGCCATCTTCATTTAGGGCCATGAGACGGCCTCATTATTTTAGACAGAGAAGAACTGCAGGAAGGGAATGTTGGATATTTGAAGCATCTTTGTGATAGGATAAATGGCTATATCAAATTCAGTTCAGTTCAGTTCAATTCAGTCACTCAGTCATATCTGACTCTTTGTGACCCCATGAACTGCAGCGCTCCAGGCCTCCCTGTCCATCACCAATTCCTGGACTTTACCCAAACTCATTTCCATTGAGTTGGTGATGCCATCCAACCATCTCATCCTCTGTTGTCCCCTTCTCCTCCTGCCCTCAATCTTTCCCAGCATCAGGGTCTTTTCAAATGAGTCAGCTCTTCACATCAGGTAGCCAAAGTATTGGAACTTCAGCTTCAACATCAGTCCTTCCAACGAGCACTCAGGTCTGATCTCCTTTACGATGGGCTGGCTGGATCTCCTTGCAGTCCAAGGGACTCTCAAATTAAGTAATCTCTAATCAAAATATGTAATGACAACCATTTCACAAAAATCCTCTCTGTGTTAAAATGCCTGACCCAGGAATTCAGTCAGGATGATGTGAGGCTGATAACAGGCAGCGATTCATCATGTTATTGTTCACGTACATCTGTGAAAATCTCACTCAAGCATAAGAAAAGCCGAGGGGAAAAAAAATGCCTTTTTTCTGTGAGAATTCCAGCTGTGTCCTCTGGTCACTACCCTGCTTGATATTCTGGTCTACTGAAAACCAAATTATTCACAAAACAAAACAAGAAAACAAGTAAGTTGCATGGTTATTGACCAAAACCTTCTTCTATTCCAGGATCTATGACCCTACTCTTATTGACAAATAGATCAGAAAAGGCCAATCTTATTTTTGTGCCTGAGTCATTATAAAGTTGAACAGTTTTAAATATTTAATTACTTGTTTTTGCTGGATGTTCTTGATAGTCTTTCTTCTTTACAAGTTCTTTTTAATGAAAGATTGCATCCCTCACTCTTTTGTAGCTTGCCAAGTAGTATAATTGGCAAAGAGTATTTCAGGTATTGGGACCCTTTAGCCAGAGCTTGCTGTCATTCTCATTGTTCTGGGAAAAAAAAGAAAACAAACATTCGGAAATGACAGTGGATAAGCCTGAGCCTTGGTTTAAGCAGTGGAAGGAAGTGCAGTTAGTTTAAGCATAGAGGAAATCTTTCTTAAAGAAACTGGACTGAGTCCTCTAAGAAATAAAAGCCAAAGTGCTCTGTGGGGAAGGTGAGATATTTAACATTCAGTGCAGGCACCAATGTCAGCTAGCCTGATGACAGCCAGCGGTCAGAAGAGGGATCTGTTAATACTAGGATAAGGACCAGCCTGACCCAACGCCTGCCCTGAGCAAATAAGTCATCAAGTTTGTCTTCAATTGCCACCCCACCCCCACTGCCTCTTTCTGCATCCTCCTCCTCAATTCCAAGGTTTCTTTTCTCCATTTTTCCCCCTAGAGGCTTAAGGTAGCTTAATTACTTGTTTGTTTGTTTGTTTTCCTTTTAATTGTTAAGAACAGATCATGTGTTTTCCTTTCATAGTTGCAAGTTCTCTAATCAAAGGACAGTAGTTTGGTGAACCAAATTCATACTAAGATGATAGAATTGTAGGGATTTTTTTTCCCTTACTTTTTCTAGAAATCTTTCTAATACTTGGAAAGGACTGTGCTTAACTTGAGAGATGTTCAGACACCTGAGGACCAGAGTGTAAGTGGTGGGCAGGCACTTACTCAGAAGATCAGGCTTCCCAGCTGGCGCGAGTGGTAAAGAACCTGCTTGACAATGCAGATGCAGTGGAGATGCAAGAGAGGTGGGTTCGATCCTTGGATTGGAAAGATGCAGATTAGCTGAGTGAATGAAATTGGCAATGGGTGCCAGTGGGACCCAAAGTGTTGGGTTCCAAATCTGGCTCTGATGTCTTGAAGAAAGATTACTTCTCTTGAGTAATATATGAAGTAGGCTGAATTTATACCTCATTCTGTCTCAATTCATTCTCAGTCTTTTTCAGAGGAAATTTATACTACTGTAAGATCTCCATGAACTTTCTTTTGGGCAATATTTGTCATATGCAGCACCCAACTAGTCTTCCATCATCTTTTTCAACTTTTGTTTTTGTTGTTGCTTGCATAGGGCTCTGTAAGAGCTTTGCATTGCACTGAAACTCAATAATAAGACTTTGGGAGGGTGAATCTTTTTTAAAGAGATAAAAGTGTGTTTATGTACACCCATAAAGAAGACAGGTTATAAAGAACAGATTCCGTCCAAGTAAAAGGCATACCAACACAGTCATAAGCCATCAGAAAATGCAAAGACTTTAGCCTAACCTAAAGAAGAAATATATCTAAGTAAGACTGAAGTCTCATTTTTTCTTTTTTCAAATAATTACAGATAACACCCTATTATCCACCTGGGGCGTGTCTGAGTAGTGCCATTGGAAAAGAGTATTGAATCTGTAGACCTGAAACTCGGGATGTTTACCTAGCATGCTGCTTCTGTCTACATCCTCCAGACCCATTGCATCCTCCTCTGCTCCCTTCTACACCTAACTTTCTTTGGTTGCATCATCCAGCATCTTTATCCTTTGTGTGTTGGTTGCTCAGTCATGTCCGACTCTATGACCCTACAAACTGTAGCCCACCAAGCTTCTGTGTCCATGGACTTCTCCAGGTTAGAATACCGGAGTGGACTGCCGTTCTTCTCCAGAGGCTCTTCCTTACCCAGGGACTGGACCCTGGTCTTCTTCATCACAGGCAGATTCTTTAGCCTGTGCTTAATTTTGCTCGATGGCAGGCACTGGCAGAGGAGTGCAGAGTGAGAAAAGGGAAGGATCTGGGTATTTCTTCACTGGCCTTACATTGTTCCACTTTGCCGTAGTTCTGGCGATATCTGTGTCCACCATTCTGTCAGGCAGCTCCTCTTCCACAGTGGCAGCTCTCACCGAGCTCTGGGAACATTATTCTGTCTTCGTCAGATCTCAGGGCAGTTGTCACTTTCTGCTTTTCAGTCCCAGAGTGTTTTACATTCCCTTTGTTTGGCCGCTTCAATCAGTTATTTTCAGTTCGATCCCTTAGATATGCCATCTGTTTCCTGTCAGAACCTTAACAGATACATTCACGTTCTTGGACAAGTCAGATAATCTCTCTGACCTTTTATTTTCTTCATCTATAAAACCAGATAATATCTACATTGTTTATCTTGAAAGGTTGCCAAGTGGAGCAATAATGCATGTGAATTAATAAATGTCAGAAAAATGTCCACTCTGAAGAGGAAATGATCTGCTTTCCTCAGATACTTGATTTGTTTTGCATAACCCTTCTCCATGATAAACTGATAGAACCTTTGAAGATGAAATCTTGAGTTGACTGCAGGCAAGCAGAAGCATAAAAGGTAACTCTCTATTGCTTGTATTCCGAAGCTAAATATACACTCGCCTTAGGTTGTTACCACACCTCTGTTCCCCTTCTCAGCAGTATATAATTCAGAGCAGGAAGGGCAAGACAGATCATCCTGTACCTTTGTTCCTACACTGCATTTTTACCCTCGATAATGACTTTATCAGACAGTATTTCCTTGTGGTATGTCTGGTGTATGTGTCGCCCCTCTGTGTATGTAGTGAAGTGAAGTGTTAGTCACTCAGTCGTGTCTGACTCTATGTGACCCCCCTGGATTATAGCCCACCAGGTTCCCCGTCCATGGAATTTTCCAAGCAAGAATACTAGAGTGGATTGCCATTCCCTTCTCCAAAAGTTTCTTTATAATATTCCTGAGGATAGAGATCATATTTACATTTCTTTTATGATAGGATAATTCACATACTGTTAAGCATATATTTGATAAAGCAGACACTTGGAAAATGAATGGCTGGATATTCAGTGCACACCTGTTCACGCTGAAACTTCCAAGCCTGATCAGGGGTGTTCACTGGTTTTATACAAGAGTGCGCTCTCCCTAATTAGCATGACCCTTTTTGCATGCCTGGAAAGTGTTTGTTTAACAATTGAAGATTTTATGGACATCTGTTGTGTTTTATATGTCTAATTTGTTGTGTGAAGTAACACATGTAGGACTTAAAATCCAATGAAGAAACTCCTCCTCTTTGTTCCCATCTTATTAGGTTGGCATCTAGTGAAGTGATCTTACAAAACACAATAAATGTTTCTGATGAAAACAAGAGATGATTTTCTATTCAATCTTCCCAATGCCAATAAAGAGAAGCATGCCTGCTCCTGAAGATCAGGTAAACCCAAACTCACACATTCAGAGAAAACATGTAGATTTTCAGAATAATAGGCCTGGGAATAGTGACTGCTGGTTTATCCACTGAACCAACTCTAGAAAGGGCGCATGGACAATGTACAAGAGGTATTTGGCTCACTGATTCTTCCTTTCTTTGTTTTCTTGTTTCTGAATAGGCTCAATGTACTCCAGAGAACCCTTGCTATTTTTTGTTCCCACACTCTCATTCCTTCAAAAATAAAAGAGAGAGAAAAATAACTTAGGTAATCAGGAGCCATATTAAGGGCTCTTAGGAGGCCTGGACTGACCCTACTAATTTCTCTCAGAGAGACACTATGTAAAAACAAAATCAACAGCCTAGTTGAAGGGGTGCTATAAAAGGCCCATAGCTTACTGAGGTCACCAAGTCTGAGAAAGTAAAGAAATGCTTAGACCCTAAAATATCTTTGGTAAATTGAAGGACTGGCTGGAAACAGAAGACTGTTGGAATATATGTATGTACGTATGGTATGAAATTAGAACATAACAGAGGAGTTGTGGCCGATTAGCTGCTGACTGAGAGTAACACTGAGTGTAAAAATACAGAAGGAACACAGGACTGCTAAGAAGTCCCAAGAATAGAAGAAATGCACAAGCTTGTTAAATTTCTGATTTATTTGGCATAAATGATAATAATAGAGAAGTTTAGAAAATGGAAAGGTTAAAATGGAAGGAACCATTGGGGAATATTCCTTGAAGAAAGTGAGCCTGGAATTGCCATCTGAAGGGTTGGCTTGATATAAAGGGGAACAGTAGGGTTGATGAAATGCCATATACCTTTCCATGGCAAGATTTATACATCAAAGTAAAAACTTGTTCAAATAGAATGTATGGTAAAAAGTAATGAGGTGATATTGGAAAGTCCTCTCTGGAACCCTGGGCACACAGAGTCAGCCTTCCAAAGAGTCGTGATGAACCTGAGGAAGCAGTTATTAACAGGAGTCTTAGTGGAGAGGGTGAAGGGAGTATCCTGGTTTGCTCGGGGTGTCACAATACCAGCATAGATGGGGTGACTTAAACAGAAATTTACTTCTCTTCCCTTTTTATTGGGGCATTGATCTCATCATGGGGACACCATCCTCATAAATTCATCTAAACTTAATTATCTTTCAAAGTCCCTCCCACCAAACATCATCATATTGGGGGTTAGGGCTCACTGTATGAACTTTAGGGAGACACATTCATTCAGTCTGTCACAGTCAACTTCATGGAAGGGAATTCATTATTCTTCTGAGGGCATCAAGAGAAGGTGTCATGTGAGAGAAGGAAAAAAGGTAGACACAGAACAAGAGGACTAACATGGTTTTGATTACATGACAATGCAATCTGGGCCAGGAAAAAGAGATGAGGAGCCATGATTTATCTAAATGTGTAACTGACCAACAGCAGGAACTAGCTAACTGACTAGGGACTGCCTCGTCAGATAAAAGAATCAAAATGTGCAAGAAAGATAGTTGGTTAAGGAGAAAGCAAATATGGAATCTGATTATTGCCCCTAGCATTCAGTTTTCGAATGCAAAGAGATAGCTGAAGAGTGAGTGCAGAATGATCTCAATTCAAAGAGTACAGGGCCCTGGATCTGCTCCTGAGGTACTCGAAGGACATAAGTCTGTGACCTTTGATGGAAATGGAAGGACTAGTGAAAGGTTAACACTCTGGTGTGGGGTTAAGGCAAGAATATTTTTCATAGAGTGGACTAAGAGTCTTGAGTAAGCCTAACCCAAATGGCTGGTGAGGCATCCTGGGAACAAACTGAGACATAGACCAAGATAAGACATCTGTAAAGAGATCATAGACATCCTAGGATCTTTTCTAAGCCTAGTCTCATTACAGACAGAAGTAGCCTTTAAGGCCATACCGTTAAAACTCTATTACTCTTGAATGTCCATCTTCTTCTTTTTTTTTTCTTAGCATGTTCCTAAGGAAAATAGTGGCAAAATAGAAGGGCAGCCAAATACAGGGTGCCAAAGAGGAAGACATGATTAATTTGATGGATGAAGTGGACTGAGTTTGCTTAGTAGAGTACTGCTGCTGCTAAGTCACTTCAGTTGTGTCTGACTCTGTGTGACCCCATAGATGGCAGCCCACCAGGCTCCCCCGTCCCTGGGATTCTCCAGGCAAGAACACTGGAGTGGATTGCCATTTCCTTCTCCAATGCGTGAAAGTGAAAAGTGAAAGTGAAGTCGCTCAGTCGTGTTGGACTAGTAGCAACCCCATGGACTGCAGCCTACCAGGCTCCTGAGTCCATGAGATTTTCTAGGCAAGAGTACTGGAGTGGCTTGCCATTGCCTTCTCCATAGTAGAGTACAGTGTACCTCAAACATTAAAACCAGTTCCCATCTAATCAGTGTTCCCCACAGTGAGCAATCTGGCATGTATACTCTTCATTTGTCCAAATGTGCATTATCATAACATTGATAATGTATTATATTCATGATAAATCATGATATGATATATGTTAATGCTATCATATTCATGATAAAAAAAACATTGGAAAGGCACATTAACAAGAATATGAAGCTATGTGAATTTAAGGCAACATGAGCTATAAAGTTTAAACATGTTTTCTTATTTCTGCCTCTGAATACATCATTATAAGGAGTTCCCTGGTGCCCTAGTGGTTTGGATTTGGGGCTTTCACTGCTGTTGCACAGGTTCACTCCCTGGTTAGGTAACCAAGATCCCACAGGCTGTGTGGCATGGTCAAAAAAAGGTACTTTATTGGGATAAATCCCACAAATAGGTTTTCAAGGCTTTATAAAAAAAATTAGTAAAATTCTATATTCCTGCTGGGCTTATAGAATCTACATTATACTCTGACCTCATTCTGAGCAAGTAACACCTAGGTAATAAGATAAAGTAAAGGAAATTGATGAAATGAAGAGGAGATATATATATATAGACAGATAGATAGATATAGATATATACCCTCTGTATATGTCTTTTATTACCATTGAATTTTTAACTGTTTTCTCACTCTTTGCCTTGGAGAAGGCAGTGGCACCCCACTCCAGTACTCTTGCCTGGAAAATCCCATGGGCAGAGGAGCCTGGTAGGCTGCAGTCCATGGGGTTACAGAGTTGGACACGACTGAGCGACTTGACTTTCACTTTTCACTTCCATGCATTGGAGAAGGAAATGGCAACCCGCTCCAGTGTTCTTGCCTGGAGAATCCCAGGGACGGGGAAGCCTGGTGGGCTGCCGTCTATGGGGTCGCACAGAGTCAGACACGACTGAAGCAACTCAGCAGCAGCAGCAGCAGCACTCTTTGCCTGACCATTCTCTCCCGCTTCTCTGTCGGTGTCTGCCAATGTCTGTTACTTGAGGACAGATGGATCTGGTTCCGATATGATCATTTTCTGTTGGCAGTAAGGAACTTTATGAGACAGAGGGTGCTCAGAAACAAACAAGATCTTTCAAATAAAAATATTCCAGTACTCCTGTATCTAAAATTATTTTTTTAATTTAAAATGAAAAAATTTAAAAAATTGTAGATATTCTTAACTAAAAGCTTTTAGCTGCCCCAATCAAAAGAGAATTATTTAAAAACACATACAAATAGATGATAACAAAGAAGGCAGCAGCTCAGATAAAACCAAAATCGAGCTTGGCCTGAGAAAGTCCTATGTTTCTAAAACCCTCCAGGTCTGATTGTGCGACTTTTCATGACAAAGATCAAGATAACCAATCAAGGCCATGCTACAGGCAGGGGTGAAGTGTGGGGGAGAAGTCCACCTCAACTCTTTCACATGTTTTTAATTTGGGAAAAGAAAGCCTCAGTCATTTTTAGTTGAGCACGTTGTGAGGGTGTGGAAGTGAACATGCTTGGGCCTGCCAGCTTTCGCATCCTGCCACTGGTAACAAAACTGGCAGATTCATTCAGGACCAAATTAAGGGTGAAGTGAAGTAAAAATCACTCAGTCATCCCTACCTCTTTGTGACCCCATGGACTATACAATTCATGGAATCCTCCAGGCCAGAATACTGGGGTAGTTAGCCTATCCCTTCTCCAGGGGATCTTCCCAACCCAGGGATCGAAATCACATCTCCCACGCTACAGGCAGATTCTTTATCAGCTGAGCCAGCAAGGAAGCCCATTCAAACTTTGAATGGAAAATTAGTGTTATAGTATAATTTTGGATTTTATAAAATTCTAGCTTTTTCAAGGCTATTTCTTTCTAAAATCGTATTATATAAACTATAATCAAAGGCTGATGGTACTTATATGAGGGCCTGTAGGTTTAAACAACTAGGCTTCTAAGAGCAATAATCAGCTAAATTAAAGTTTCTTTGATTAAAAATCAGTTTCTTTTCTATAGAAGTCTGAACTTCAGTGACTAAATATATGTCTAATACTTAACTTTTATGAACTCTACCAAGTACTACCAATTTGCTATTCCTCAGAATATTAATGTAATAAGACTAAAGTGTATTTTAATTGACTTTGAAATTCTTTGCAAAAAAACAAAGAACTTTTGCAGAGAAATGGGGGAGGTAGGTAGAATCCGAAAGAAGTAGTAGATGGGAAGTGGACACTGATTACATAGCGGGATTAATAAAAAGATTTGATATTCTGGACTATGATGTTTGATCAGAATACTAGGGAACAGCAAATGGTGTTGGAGAAGACTCTTGAGAGTCCCTTGGACTGCAAGGAGATCCAACCAATCCATTCTAAAGGAGATCAGTCCTGGGTATTCTTTGGAAGGAATGATGCTAAAGCTGAAACTCCAGTACTTTGGCCACCTCATACAAAGAGTTGACTCATTGGAAAAGACTCTGATGCCGGAAGGGATTGAGGGCAGGAGGAGGAGACGACAGAGGATGAGATGGCTGGATGGCATCACCGACTCACTCGATGGATGTGAGTCTGAGTAAACTCCAGGAGTTGGTGATGGACAGGGAGGCCTGGTGTGCTGCGATTCATGGGGTCACAAAGAGTCAGACATGACTAAGCAACTGAATTGAACTGAAGAAGCAGATATTTTCAAAGAATTTGTTAGTGTCTCAGGGTCTTTAAACCAATTCTTGAAAGGAAGACATATAAAAAGAAGATATCATAAGTGTCTCACAGAAAAAGCTGTAGTGGAAATGCTAACCAGCTCTTCACAGCCATCACTTAGCTCATATTATCTCCTCAAGTGTATGACTTCAAGAGCTTTTTGCTCCATGGTTTCTCTGTCGGAAGGGCTTTTCTCCTTTGACTGCAGGGCAAATGCTACTTACTTCTCAAGACTTACTTCAAATATCTCTCTTGCCGTGACACTATCCCCGATGCACTGCAGAATACTGCTTTTTAATACACTAATTGCACTATCAAGTTATTTGCTCATGTACCTTCTCTTCTCGAATGTTCAAAGCAGTTGTGTACTGAGTCATCATTTTATATGCCTAACTTATAGAATTCTTGTTAAACATACAGATGAATATTGAGTATCATGATTTTAGAAAAACAACTGTTTTCATGTTATAATTGTGAGTAAGATGAAGAACTGCACCCTGGATTTAGTAACAGTGGATTTATGGTTGGTAAAATTACTCATCCACAGAGAAGGAAATGGCAACACACTCCAGTATTCTTGCCTGGGACAGCCCATGGAAGAGGAGCCTGGCGGGCTACCATCCATGAGGTAGCAAAGAGTCGGACACAACTGAGTGACAAACAATAACAACAACAAGGAAATCGCTCATTAGCCCAGAGCTGCTTGGGCAATGTGAATCTGGAGAGGACTCTCCAGTGGAAGACTTTAAGGCTTTGCTTAAAACTGAGTCTTACACTGTGTAATCAGTGACTTACAGGGAGAAAAGAAAGAATAGGATTAGTTAATTACACTTATTCAATTCCTGGTAGACTTTAAAGTATTAGACTTTCTAAGTTATGTTATGCCCTTTGCTTTATCAACCAAAAAATTAGCTTTGTGGTTTATATATTATTCTTTTTTTGAGTTGCATTATTTGTTTGATTTTCCAGAAGTTGAAAAAATCCTATTTGAACCACAAAGAAAAATAAAATTGAATTAAACTTTAAAATTTGTAATGGTTAGGTGCCTATTTCCTTGTCTTTGTTGTTTTTTCCTTAACATCATCTGTGCATCAGTAATTTATTGAAAACTACATATCTTGATTTTATCATTTTAGTGTATTGTATTAAATAAGACACATGACATTGTTTCTTCCGTATTTTAGATGGCTTTTAGAGTCTAACTGGAAATGTTAACAAATGAAAATAATAGTAATAAACCCTTACATTGATGAGAACAGTTAGACTCTTCTGGAAAATATGTGTTCTTTCATTTAAGTCTACTGTTGGAAAATAAAGAAAAGAAAATTGTGCTCTCATGTGGTCCTGTTGGCCCAGAATATAGTCAAAGCCATTAATTCTGAGGTCTTGCTAATCTTACCATCCAAGTCTATTTTCTCCAGGCCACAGAGAGGAACTCAGTGTCTGGGTCTAAAGACTGATTTGCACAAAAAGCAATGGATACAAAAGAAAAATATGGTTTTTCATAGTTTTAGAGCAAGCAGGAACTTGAGACATCATCTGGTTTAGAGATTTCCAGACCTGACTTCTCATCAGCATCACCTGGAGAGCTTTTAAAAGACAGATTTTTGATCTTCATCCCCTGGCAGATATTCTGGGAGCGGGGATCAAGAGGATTACATTTATTAAGGCTGTCAGATAGTTTTGGTGCTTAGCCAGATTTGGAAACCGGTGATCTGGCCAAGCCTCCCTGATTGATAGATGCCTAAACTGAGGCACATGTTCATTCAGTGGACATGAACTTCGGCAAACTCTGGGAGATGGAGAGGGACAGAGAAGCCTCACATGCTGCAGTCATGGAGTTGAGAAAAGTTGGACGCAACTTGGCAACTGAGCACCAACAACACAGTGAGGCACAGAAGGTGAAGGGCCAGCTCAAGGTTTGCAGAGCAACCTCAGAACCCAGTACTCCTGATGTTCGGGCTTCATATACCCATGTTAAACTACAGAATCTCAGGCGGTATTTCAACTGCCTATTTGATATCCAAAGGGACCTTTTATAGTTATAGGAAGCAGTAGAATAGTGAAGGGAAGAATAACTAATTTGAAGCCAAAGACTCAAAGGACTGCCATGAGAATTTGGTGAAATGATAGTTTGCTGCTGCTGCTGCTGCTAAGTCACTTCAGTCATGTCCAACTCTGTGCAACCCCATAGACGGCAGCCCACCAGGCTCCGCCGTCCCTGGGATTCTCCAGGCAAGAACACTGGAGTGGGTTGCCATTTCCTTCTCCAATGCATGAAAGTGAAAGTGAAGTCGCTTATTGCTTCATAAACAGTGAAGTGATATACCAATATACATATACAGAGTATATACAGGAGAATAAAATTGTCTTATGCAAAATGTTTTTAAGTAAATAAAAATGCTTTAAAAGAACTCCATAGTGCATTAAACATAGTGCATTGTTACAACATTTGGTTTCTAAAGGGTCATTCACTGTACAAGGCCCTGTGCCATTTGGTTCCGCTTTATCTCCTTCCCTTTCCCACTCCTCTCCAACTGGGCTGATTCCATTTCTCTTGATCAGATACGCTAGCCAGCTCCCCTCGGAGGGACTCTGCGTTTGTTCTTTCTTCTTCCGAATGCCCTTTCACCACGTATCTACATGGCCAGCTTTAGTTTATTTAAGCCGATGGCAGGGTAATGGAAGGGTGAATCTTCTACCCCTGCTAGAGTCTGACCAGCTAACCATTCTCTCTCTTCTTCAGTTAATCATAGAGCCTCTCATTCTCTGTTGGGGTTTAAATGCCTCTCTGAAGGAAAGGCTTGTTCTACATTCAAATGCTTCTAAAGAAGCAAAAGGATCCTGGGATATTTCTAAGGGTAAAGGTAGCAACAGATACCTAACCACTGGGCCACCAGGGAAGTCCCCTCATTTATTCTTATATGAAGGTAGCATTACAATTGCTTCCTGGAATTCCAGGAGTAAGATAGCAGATTTTGTCTTTTCTTGCTGTTTGATCTTAGATTTTTATTGTTATTGTTGTTTTTGCTTTCTTCATTCTTTAAATACATATGTGTGTTTACATCAGAAAGATAATACATATCAAGGAGCAACAGAGCTGGGGTCTTATTGGGTATAGCTCATGAAATATTTATTAACTGGTTGATAGTTTTTCTTGAACTATAAAGGGTGAATGTGTGTATTTATGGATGTGTGATGGAAGGGAAGAAGAGCATAGCATACTGGAAATAGGTGTTTCCAAGGAAGAATTTATGGACATATTAAATGAAAAAAAAAATCCCATAAAAGCACCTCTGTATTTTTTATTCAATAAGAATTTTTGACCAAGATGCAAGGCCTTCAGGAGGAGGTGATGAGTGGTGCACAGTATCCCTTATATTAAGGGATTTATACTATAATGAGGGACATAGGCTTTCACACCTGAGCTATGCTGCAAGGCTGAGAGGACTAAGAGCTGAAACAGGAAAGCAAAGTACTCACAGAGGAAGCAGAGTAGACAACGAAGTGTGAACTAATAGAGATGACTGTGTGACAATGTCACTTAATATTAGCTGTTGTTCAGTTGCTCAGTTGTGTCCGACTCTTTGCATGGACTCTCCCTCGGACTACAGCATGCCAGGCTTGCTTGTCCTTACCTATCTCCCAGAGTTTGTTCAAACTCATGTCCATCAAGTCAACGATGCCATCCAACCATCATCTTCTGCCATCCCCTTCTCCTCCTGCCCTCAGTCTTTCCTAGCATCAGGGTCTTTTCCGATAAGTCAACCATTTGCATCAGGTGGCCAGACTATTGGAGTTTCAGTTTCAACATTACTCCTTCCAATGAATATTCAGGGTTGATTTCCTTTAGATTTGACTGGTTTTATCTTCTTGCAGTCCAAGGGACTCTCAAGAGTCTTCTCCAGCACCACAGTTCGAAAGCATCAATTCTTCGGCACTCAGCCTTCTTTATGGCCGAACTCTGAGCTGACTGTGGCTCAAATTATGAGCTCCTAATTGAAAAATTCAGGCTTAAGTTGAAGAAAGTAGGGAAAACCACTAGACCATTCAGGTATGACCTAAATCAAATCCTTTGTGATTATACTGTGGAGATGACAAGTAGATTCAAGAGATTAGCTCTGGTAGGCAGAGTGCCTAAAGAACTATGGACAGAGGTTCATTACCTTGTACAGGAGGCGGTGACCAAAACCATCCCCAAGAAAAAGAAATTTAATAAGGCAAAGTGGTTGTCTCAGGAGAGCTGAGAAAAGAAGAGAGGTGAAAGGTAAAGGAGAAAAGGAAAGATATACCCAACTGAATGCCGAGTTCCAGAGAATTTTAGCTAAGGGATGCCAATAGTTCAGGGACAAGCACATTTAGGGTTAATTTGGAAAGGCTTCAGAGAAGAAAGGAGGAACGTGCGACATCCACTTACCACGTAAGGGGCAGTGACTCTGTCCTGTGTGTCCTACTTCCTAGAAAGATGCTTCTCTCTCCAAGGCTGCCTCTTGTCAGTGGAGGAGTAACCCTACAGGTAATGCAAATGGTCCAGTTCTGTCAACTCTTTACAAGGTTCCTTGTGTGTGAATATGGGAGGAAAGAGATTCTAGGTTAGGATATTTGTCTTCTAGGGACATAAACTAACAACCTGGTAAGTGTCTGATGGTATGGGGAGCCTGCTAGGCAGTTTTAACGTTGTCGAGCCATGCCTGGGAAGGAACTCACATGGGCCCCGAATCCCTTTGAAGACAGGAAAGCCTAAGGAAGGACAAGGGTTTGTTTGCTGTTTTACTATTCTCCTGCCCCCACCCCTCAGTGTGAGAAAAGGTTATCGTTTCTTGGCTTTCAAGGTTTTCTCTCAGGAAAATCTTTCCTTTGTTCTATTTATGCCACAGACTCGGCACCACATTTCTGGAGCAGTCACGGTGCCTGGGTCGCTGAATGATTCAGCCTGACATGGGCTGGCTTACACTCTAATTACAGAAAAGACAACAAGATTGTTTCAGATTTATAAAACCTGGAAGGTGCTACTGCTTCACTTGAACAGCAAACCCTTGCATCCAGCAACCCCTGCCCTTATTCTAACGTAGAGACAGGAAGTGAGCTGAGCGAGAAACTTGTTTGAAGGAAAGAAGGCGTCCTCTCTTTAGCCTTTTGCTTCAGTGAATTAGAGGAATGAGAGCAAAACAAGGAGCTGAACTCCACAAGGCTACCCACTGAATGACTTTCCTTTTGGAGGGAAGGTGTTTGCTTTCAGACTAGTTACACCACTGGAAGCTAGGAAGAGGCAATGAATGATTCCCCTACAGACTTCAGAGGAGGCATGGGCCTTCTGACATTCTGATTTTAGACTTCTGGCCTCCAGAACTGTGAGATAATGAATTTCTGTTGGTTTAGACCTCTATGTTTATGATACTTTATGAAAATATTTCTTTATTTATAAAGATTGCAGGCAGGAGAAGTGGATGACAGAGGATGAGATGGTTGGATGGCATCACTGACTCAATGGACATGAGTTTGAGCAAGCTCAGGGAGATGGTGAAGGACAGGGAGCGTGGCATGCTGCAGTCCATGGAGTCGCAAAGAATTGGATACAACTGAGTGACTGAACAACAACAACAATTATTTGATGGCACGTAGGATCTTGGTCGTGTCATGTGGCATCTTTCATTGTAAGCACAGACTCTCTAGTTGTGCTGCATGGGCTCAATAGCTCTGTGGCATGTGGGATCTTGGTTCCCTGACCAGGGATTGAACTCATGTCTCCTGCATTTCAAGGCAGATTCTTAACTCCTGGATCACTAGGGAAGCCCCAAGTTTATGATATTTTTTTATGGCATCCCTAGGGAATGAATATACAGTCACTCAGCTAGTAAGTGACAAAAATAGAATTTGAAATCTAGTCCATCATCCATATCCCATGCCTTTTTCTGAACAGAGAACTTGGAATGTAAGGCTGGATTTCTATACATATGGCTTTCCTGACAGTTGAAGTATAAAAGCAGTGACTGATAATCATAGCAGTAGATACAGTCAGGTTGGAAGTGGGGCTGGCTATAGTTGAACAAATAAGATGAATGAACTGTGGTGTTGGAGAAGACTCTTGAGAGTCCCTTGGACCGCAAGGAGATCCAACCAGTCCATTCTAAAGGAGATCGGCCCTGGGATTTCTTTGGAGGGAATGATGCTGAAGCTAAAGCTCCAGTACTTTGGCCACCTCATGCGAAGAGTTGACTCATTGGAAAAGACTCTGATGCTGGGAGGGATTAGGGGCAGGAGGAGAAGGGGACAACAGAGGCTGAGATGGCTGGATGGCATCACCGAATCAATGGATGTGAGTCTGAGTGAACTCCAGGAGTTGGTGATGGACAGGGAGGCCTGGCGTGCTGTGATTCATGGGGTCGCAAAGAGTCAGACACGACTGAGCGACTGAACTGAACTGAACTGAAGGAGTATAGTTGTTCAGTCTTGTTTAGTTCTGCTTCATCGCATCTAACCCTATTCCTCAGTCTAATTACCTCCACAGGGGAACAGTAGGAGCTAAGTAAGCTCAATGAGTTAGGCAGAAGAAAGCAGAGATTTCTTTAATTTCAGAGTTGGAAGAAAAGGGGAGAGTGATTGTATATCCTCAGGGGCTTCTAGGTCTATTACTTAGTTACCAAGAGAAACTGTCTTCTTTAGAAGTTCTCACCCCTAAACTATTCAATGACTGCTAAATGTGTGTTGGGCACATTGAGAAGATGATGAATATAAAATAAACATAAGATCTAATCCTAGTAATCAAGGCTGAAATCTGTGAACAAAAAAAATTAGTATATCTGGAAATATCATAGACAATAAAACTGTTCAGGTCCAACTATTAATGTGATAGGGGTTCAGGAAGGGATGACAGAAAAGGATCCTATTTTTTTCCAGATTTCTCAAGATATAACTGACATATAACTTTCTGTATGTTTAAAGTATACAGTGTGTTGATTTGATACGCTCATATGTTGCCAAATATAGCACTAACACCAACATCACATCACATAAGCACCATTTCATTTTTTGTGGTGAGAACATTTAAGACCTACTCTGTTAGCAACCTCAAGTATATAATACAGTATTACTAACTATAATCGCCAGGTTGTACCTTAGATCTCCAGAACTCATTTTTCCTAATCCATGAACATGGAATATCTCCATTTATTTGTGCCTTCTTCAGTTTCTTTCAAAAATGTCTTATAATTCTCAGTGTACAGATCTTTCACCTCCTTGTTGAAATTTATTCTTGGGTATTTATTCTTTTGATGCTACTGTAAATGGGGTTGTTTTCTCAGTTTCTTTTTCTGATAGTTCATAGAAACCCAACCGTATTTCTTGTATTTTTTGTATACTGCTTTTGAATCCTGCAAATTTACTGGATTTATTAGTTCTAGTAGATTTTTTAATGGAATATTTCTGGTGGGCTGCCGTCTATGGGTCACAAAGAGTCGGACACAACTGAAGTGACTTAGCAGCAGCAGCAGCATCTGCAAATGAAGGCAATTTTACTTCTTATACAATTTGGATGCTGTTTAAAAAATTGAAGTATAATTGATTTATAATATTTTATTAGTTTCAGTTGTATATCACAATGATTCAGTGTTTTTACAAATTATGCTCTATTTCTGATTTGTATCTTCCTCTTTCTTATGTCAGTGTTTCCTAATGCTTCATGTTCAAGTTTTATTTACCTTCTCCATGTACTCTATGGCCAGTCTCATGATGTCAGCTACTGTCTGATTCCTCTGGCATTGACTTTTATTCCAAATTTCAGAATTTATTTATAGCTATAACTGGAAGCTTCTCACAGAAGAATTTAGAATCAGCCCAGAATCATCATTTCCTGGGTAGAGGGAAGCAAAGTGACTACTGTATCCCAGATCAAACATAAAATATAATAATAGCTGCTAACATTTATTGAGGGACCTTCCAGTCACTTGACTACTTGGCATCAGATCTATTTCCTGCCCTCCTCCTTTCCCAGATAACTATATTTTCTAGACCCTGTTACCAACTGACTTCTAGCACATGTCAGAAAATAGACACTGGCAGAAAGTTGGAGGTCTGGAACCAGGCTATATCCTCATATTTATATATATTTCCAGTAGGATATCTAGAAGTCACTGTGTCTTTCTTATAGTTCCAGCTTCTTCCAGAAAGCTCTAGCTCTTAGGTACTGTTGAAACTACCTCCTCCCTTCGCTTTTCAAACCTATAGGGTAGAGAGACTTTCTCTGCTTGTTAATTTCTGAATTGCTTCATTGTCCCCTGTTTAATCTTTCAGCACATCCAACATACTTGAAAATAAGTTCTTAGGGTTTGGTTTCTCTGCCTGGATCCTGATTGTTCTGAGTTCTTTGTACATATTAACATTCTAATCTATGTAACAGTTATGTGAGGTAGACACTGTTATTTCCCCATTTTAGAAAGGAAAAAACAAAGGTAAACAGAGATTAAGTTGCTTATTCTAAGTCCAACAGAAAGTGGTGGCCTAACTCTTGAACACTAAATCATGTTGCCTGTCATTAAAACAGTCATTCACCCTTGATTTCAAGCATTTTCAACCAGAGAATTCTTCCCTGAACTCTGAGCTCAGGGTCATTGGCATCCTGCCAAATGTCTCTGATGATGCTTCTATTTTTAGGAGGGCAAGTAGCCAAAGGTCTGCTTGTGATGTCATCCAGGAACCTCTGAGTTCCCTTTTGCTTTCTCTGATTCACTTATTTTCTCCTCCCTCCATTGATTCTACACGTCTTGATCCCATCACTCAGTGCACTCAGTGTATCCAGAGGTTGCCTCCTGTTCTCATTTTGCTCCCTGCCTCGTTTCTGCCCTTTGCCAGTTCCAGTGGTGCATAAGCGCAGGTCAGAAATTCATCACATAGGAACACATGGATTTTTTTTCTAATGATGAATTGAGCACTTCCCAGAAGATCTCTACCATCCTTCCCAGCATAACTTTTTCGTAAATACATCCTGGCTCTCTATTTGGGATTCTATGAATATACTATCTAATTTTATGTTTATTATAAATAGTTATATTAATTCTTATTTTTTCTTTATTGTCCTCTTTGTTTCATTGTTCTCATTTTCTTCCTGGTGAAATCACACTCATCTGGAAAGTCAAGATCCAGCTTAAGTGTTATCTATTCTAGTAATCCTTCATGACTCCCTGCCCTCCCTCTACACTTTACCCCTACCTAAATAGAATAAATCGCCTCCTACCTTTTGGTTCTGTATCATCCTATTCGCCCCTCTAAACCATTCTCAGTGTGTACATGTCTGTCTCGCAACTAAACTTGACAATAGAGAGCATATCTTTGCATTTTTGCTTCCTGTCACCTAATACACGTTCAGCAAAAGTTTGAGTTGAATCAGAGCAAGCAGTTTTGTTGACATCTGCTAGGGAGACTTGTCAATGACAGGTAAGCAATATTTAGTGAATGTTAAGCAAGCTAAACTGTCTTAAGGATTTTGGTTTTTGTTCTTGTAACTTAATATGTTATAAGATGGACACTTGGTGCTTTTTATAATGAATAATTTGTATCCTAGATGCCAGGTTCTAAGGCAAAATTGTATCTGTTTGTGTGTGTGTATGAGAGAGAGAGAGAGAGAGAGTCAATGTAAACATTAACTTAGACATCCTTTTTTTTCCTTGTAAAACCACAACCACTTCACAATGTTATTTTGAGAAAACAGGACTGAATGGTAGCAGAATATTACTTTGTAAGTATAACCAAATTCTGTGAAATATTCAGTGGTGGAGGATAAATATTACTGGATCAGCAGTAGGTTATAAGTTGGTTTATTTCTAATGGGAAATATTTAATGTAGAAAAAGTATGTTTTGTTGGTAGGGAGAACTGCCAGCATGTATAATCTTAGTTTATGCACACATGGGTGGGGTATTATGTGTATAACTTACAAAAAAAATGGTTACTTAGTTATGTGGGTATTATAAGGGCCATTTGCAAAGAGTCAAATAGTTTACCAAAGGGCTAATATGAATTAGTTAATCATTAAAAAGTTCTCAATTTTCAGACTAACATGTTCCACTTTGAATGGTTGATTAAGTTGGTCATTTCCCAGAGTTTAGCACCGAGATAAATGGATCCATTGCAGTACCCCCAAACAGCACAATAAATAAATTTTTGTTATGGTTGATCATCCAATGTAATCCGGAGAGCATGATAAAGGAGTAAAGCTGTCAGCGTAACCACTCCATATTGTTCTCCTGCTTTCAGTTCAGTTCAGTCACTCAGTTGTGTCCAACTCTGCGACCCCATGGACTGCAGCATGCCAGGCTTCCCTGTCTATCAACAACTCCCAAACCTTGCTCAAACTCATGTCCATCGAGTCAGTGATGCCATCCAACCACCTCATCCTCTGTCACACCCTTCTCCTCCTGGCTTCAATCTTTCCCAACATCAAGGTCTTTTCCAATGAGTCTGTTCTTCATATTAGGTGGCCAAAGTATTGGAGTTTCACCTTCAAAGCACCAGCCCTTCCAATGAATATTCAGGACTGATTTCCTTTAGGATCAACTGATTGGATCTCTTTGCAGTCCAAGAGATTCTCAAGAATTCTCTGTGATATTCTTCCCCAATACCACAGTTCAAAAGCATCAATTCTTTGGCGCTCAGCTTTCTTTATAGTCCAACTCACATCCATACATAACTACTGGAAAACCCGTAACTTTGACTAGACAGACCTTTGTTGGCAAAGTAGCTTTAGGCCTGTGAACATCAGTGTTCCATCCCATGTTTTTTATGGCTTATATCATGGCCACTGAGCCAATTCTTTTCCTTTAAAAAATTTTCAACCTGGTTATTTATCTTAACATGATCTTTTTTTTCTGCCACTAATTTATGTTAAGGTGAAAAGTTTAGACCCACAGGGCTTGGTAAAAAGCATACAAGTGATTCGGCTAGATGTACAGCGAGAATACTAAAGAAATATATCTTGTAACTTGTGAAAATGAACATTTTCATTGGCTAGAAGCAAAAGAGTACACAAAGGAAATGTATGAGAGGCGAGATTGTAAATTCAGCGTAGTTTTAGACATGGTGGAAGCCCTTTGAAATCTCAAAGGGCAATATAAACATTGCTAGTGCTAGGAAGAAGTAACTATCAATTGTGCAAACAGGAGCTGCACTGACTGTTATCAATGCATCAGGGACATCGGGACATCTGAAGAGAATGGAACAACAGGCAGGAAGCAGGAATGCAAAATGCATCTCTATACAAATATGGCATAACCAGGCATACATATAAATGCAAATACAAACACACACATATAAAGTTACATTGGGTTTTTGTTAAAATAAGACCACACTGTGCACATTACATTGTAATGTGTTTTCCTCTCATTTTCTTAGAATATAGATGTAACTCACTTGACTTTCAACAAATGCACCAAGACAATTCAGTAGGAAAAGAGCAGTCTTTTCAACAAATAGACAACTTTATATATACAAGCATAAGAATTAATTTGAATCACTTTTTTATATCGCACACACACAAAAAAATATTCCTAGTGGATCATGGACCTAAATGTAAGAGCTAAAATTATATAACTATTTGAATTAAACATGGGAATGAATCTTCATGAGATGTAGTTCGTTAAAACCTCCTTTGATATGATCAAAATCATGAATGAGAAAAGAAAAAGAGACAAATTGCACCTCACCAAAATTTAAGATTTTTGTGTTTCAAAGAACCCATCAGTAATGTGAAAAGATAAACTAGAATGGGAAAAAAATTTGCATATCACGTATCTGACAAGGAACCTATATCCAGAACAAATAAAACATGCTTGCTACTCAACAATAAAATGACAGATGACCCAGTTAAAAGTAGACGAAGGGGAATCTGAAGAGATATTACTCCAAAGAATACATAAATGGCCAGTAAGCACATGGAAAGATGCTCAACGTCATTAACCATTTGAAGACTGCACATCAAAATCACAACGAGATACCATTTCATATCCACTAGGTCGGCTGTAATCAAGAAGACAGGTAATAGCAAGTGTCAGTGAGGGTGTGGAGAATCTGGAATCCTCATGCACTGCTGGTCATAATGTAAAATAGTGCTGGCTCCTTGGAAAACAGTTGGCAAACCATCTGACCCAGAAAATCAAATCTACAACTAGGCTCAGCCCCATGGAAATCAGAACATGTCATGTAAAACTTGTTCATGGACGTTCATAAAAGCATTAGTCATTATAGCCATAAAGTGGAGACAAATGTCCATAAGCTGATAAGTGGATAGATAAAATACGGTATAACTGAACAATGGAATATTATATGGCAAAAAAGAGGAGTGGAGTACTGATAGATGCTACAATATGGATGAATGTTGAAAACTTTATGCTGGATGGAAAAAGCCAGTCAAAAAGACTATATATTGTATTATTCCACTTATATGTAAATCTAGTATAGGCAAATCTATAGAAAGTAAATTAATGGTTTGCAAGAACTGAGAGAGTTGGAGGGAAATGGACAGTGACTGCTACTGGATATGGAATTTGGGGGGTAGATAATGAAAATGTTCCAGAATTTATTGTGGTGATGGTTACACAAGTTTGTGAATATACTTGTTGTTCAGTCATTTAATTGTGTCCAACTCTTTGTGACCCCATGGACTGCCGTACTCCAGGCTTCTCTGTCCTTCACCATCCTTGGAGCTTGCTTAAACTCATGTCCATTGAGCCAGTGATGCCATCCAACCATCTTGCACTCCATCGGCCCCTTCTCCTCCTGCCTTCAGTCTTTCCTAGCATCAGGGTCTTTTCTAATAAGTCAGCTCTTTGCATCAGGTGGCCAAAGTATTGGAGCTTCAGCATCAGTCCTTCCAATGAATATTCAGGACTGATTTCCTTTAGGATCATCTGGTTCGATCTCCTCGCTGTCAAAGGGACTCTCAAGAGTTTTCTCCAACACCACAGTTCAAAAGCATCAATTCTTTGGTGTTCAGTTGTCTTTATGGTCCAACTCTCAAGTCCATACATGACTATTGGAAAAACCATAGCTTTGATTAGACGGACCTTTGTCGGCCAAGGTCAGCAAAGGTATATTTAGTGAATATACTAAAAACCACTGAATTGGCAAATTTTATGGATTTTAAATTTTACTCAGTTTTAAAAATCCATGATACAATCGTACTTGCAAATTTCTTCTTGCTATGTAAGATAACATAGTCACGGGTTCCAGGGATTAACAGGTAGATGTGTTTGTAGGGGCCATTACTCTGGCTGTCACATTTGGATTTTATGGAAGAAGCTGAAACTGAGTCAGTCAGATTCAACATGACCTTGCTGTCCTCTGTGAGTAGCAGTGCAGCCCCCGGAGCATGGGGCTACAGATGAAGTCAGGATGACCTGCTTTTCAGCAGATGTCAGCACAGAAAGATGATGGTAGAAGACAAGGCGTTCTGCCTCTACTTCCTTCCTGCCACTGAGACATCATGGTACCACAGAAGGCCTTGCATATTAGTC
Source organism: Neotragus moschatus (assembly GCA_006410615.1). Taxonomy (NCBI): domain Eukaryota; kingdom Metazoa; phylum Chordata; class Mammalia; order Artiodactyla; family Bovidae; genus Neotragus; species Neotragus moschatus. The sequence goes on from SJYA01002499.1 coordinate 179,537, forward strand.
ATGTCTCTGTTATGGTGTCTTTTGCCTCAATATTTTTATTCTTTAAATAGATTTCTTCCTCCTCATATGATCCTGATTTCTTATGTTGTTTAGAAGGGTCTCTCCTATCTCAAGGTTAGAATGACTTCCCTAATTTTTCTATTAGTTATTTTCATTTTCCTTAAAAAATTCAACTTATGTGAGACATTTATGTCAGTGATATGAAGTAGAGGTCTGCCTTTATTTTCTTTTAATTGGGTAACCATTTTTGCTAACACCATTTGTTTAATAATCCACCATTTTCTCTCTTATTGGAAACTCTAGTCATACACTAAATTTTATATGTACTTCAGTCTATTTCTGAACTCTTCTATGTACCACTGATGTTTTTACTTTCAAGAATAAAAACCTCATGTAGAAAAAAATACATAAATAAAATCTCTATACTATTATGGACTTTGATATTGAGCACAGTTAGAAAGTAAAGAAAAACAGTTTGGACCATTTTCTTTTCCTGCCATCACATTCCAATTTACATAAGCCTTATTTGTATAGGGGTTTCCCTGGTGTGGTAAAGAATCCACCTGCCAATGAAGGAGACTCAAGTTCAATCCCTGAGTTGGGAAGATCCCATGGTGAAGTAAATGGCAACCCACTCCAGTATTCTTGCCTGGGAAATCCTATGAACAGAAGAGCCTTATTTTGCGGAGTATTGTTATTCAATCTCTCAGTCATGTCCAACTCTTTTCAACCCCATGGCTTGAAGCATACCAGGGTTCCCTGTCCTTCACTATCTCCCAGAGCTTGCTCAAACTCATATGCATCAAGTCAGTGATGCCATCCAACCATCTCATCCTCTGTGGTCCCCTTTTCCTCTTGCCTTCCATCTTTTCCAGCATCAGGGTCTTTTCCAATGAGTTAGCTCTTTGCATCAGGTGAACAACATACTGGAAATTCATCTTTCATCTTTAGCATCAGTCCTACCAGTGGGATTGGAGGACTGATTATTCGGGACTATTGGAGGATAGTTGTCTTATGAATATTATGTTAGTTTCTGCTGTATAGCAAAGTGAATCAGTTATACATATACATATGTCCACTCTTTTTTAGGTTTCCTTCACATTTAGGTCACCAAAGGCCACTGAGTAGAGTTCCCTGTGCTATACAGTAGGTTCTGATTAGTTATCTGCTTTATACATAGTACTGTATATATGTCAATCCCAATCTCTCAATTCATTTCACCTTGGAAACCATAAGTTTGTTTTCTATGTCTGTGACTCATTTCTGCTTTGCATATAAGTTCATCACTTTTCTAGATTTCACATATAAATGATATAACATATGTCTTTCACTTTCTGACTTCACTCTGTCTCATGTATGACATTTCATTGCAATGGTGAAATAATCACTCCTTTTTATGACTGAGCAATATTCCATTTTATATATGTATTGCATCTTCTTAATTTTTCTGTCTATGGACATTCAGTTGCTTCCACATCCTGGCTATTGTAAACAATGTTGCAATGAACATTGGGGTGCATGCAACTTCTCAAATTGTTTTTATCTGTATATATACCCAAGAGTGGAATTGCTGGGCCATATGGTAGCTCTGTTTTTAGTTTTTTAAAGAATCTCCATACTGTTCTCCCAGTGGCTATATCAGTTTACATTCCTACCAACAGTGTAAGAGGAGTTCCCTTTCTCCACACCCTCTCCAGCATTTATTATTTGCCAGTTTTTTGATGATGGCTCTTCTGACCAATGTGAGAGGATACTCATTGTAGTTTTGACTTTCATTTTCCTAACATTTCGTGATGTCAAGCAGTTTTTCATGTGTTTTTTGGCCATTCAAATGTCCTCTTTGGAGAAATATCTATGTAGATCTTCTGTTCACTTTTTTTTTTTTTTTTGCATTATCATTTTGGTTTTTATTTTAACTAGCTTGGCATTGCTTTATATCTTTTATTTAGATGTCTATAATTTTTTTAAATTTTATTTTATTTTATTTTTCTTACTTTACAATATTGTATTGGTTGATTGGATTTTTTAAAAAATATTGAACTGCATGAACTGCTTGCTGTCTATGTGTTTTTGAGGTGCTTCCACATCGGGTTGCCTGATCATGTAGACGCCATCTAAAATGTACAAATTGAAAGGTGCCGAGAAGCTTCTCCAATTAAAAAGATCTTCTCCATGGATAAACAGCCTGGCCTGAGATAGCTACCCTTAGAGGTACTCTCTTGTGGTCAGTTCACCATCTATAGGAGTTTACCCTCTTGTGTGAGGAGTTGAACACAAAATCACTGGCATCCACCACCATCTTAGAACTGGAGAAGGAAACAGCAGTCCACTCCAGTATTCTTGCCTGGAAAATCCCACGGACAGAGGAGCCTGGTGGGTCACAATCCATGGGGTCACAAGAGTCAGACACGACTGAGCGACTAAACCTCCACCACATCATTTTAGAAATGAAAACACATTTACTAGCATTATGGAATAAAAAAGAATTCTGTTCAATAAAATTTCTTAGAGTCACTAAATATTGAGAGAGATGGGAAAGGTTTCCAAAGGCAAGATGCCCTTAATAGAAGAAAACAGTTTCTTATGAATTTTTTATCCTGAAATGAAATATCAGGAGAAAATGCCTTTTGATCAATACTCTTGATTTAGCTCTGTCAGGCTTTTTTTTCTTTCTTTCTTTTTTTTAACTTTGTAGGCCTTGCTGTGTTGCTTCACTGTGGCTTATTTGGAAGCATAATGAAAAAAAATTTTTTTTCCCTCTGGGATGGCATGTTTTCAGGATGAATTTTTCTATCTTCATTTGAAACTTAAGATCTGAGCTCACATAAATATTCCGTTTGTTGAAATTTGACTTATCATCTTTAATTGTACCGTCTAAAAACATCATGATCACTTTCTCCTTTAACCCATTTCATTGAAAGGGCATCCAGCAATGTGGTTTGTTATGCAATGACCCTGAATTTATTCTGTGCTTTACTTTCAATGATGCCATATGTCACAGACATGGTAAGGCAGAAATAACCAAGTTATATTAAGAAGGAATGTGTTCTAAACAAATTAATTAGAGTAACAGTTTTCGTTTTGAGTTCATTAGAATCCTTAATAGTATCTGTGAAGGAACTATTCTGTATTTAGTAAATTATTCACTATTAACATGGGATATAGTAAATTTTCTCTTCATGGCTATTTCTTAGACTCAGTTCAAGGAAAGGCTTGTTTTCCACAGTTATTTTTCAACAGTAGTTTTATATTATTTTTGTTCTTATACTGTAACTGAAGCCATTTGATCTTCCTCCTATCCTGGACCCTCTTTTATTTTTTATTTTTTTTTTTAAGTTTAAATTTTTATTTTTTAGTTTGTTTTGCTTTACAATACTGTATTCATTTTGCTATACATTGAAAAAACTATATACCATTGTAAATAAAATGACATGTTGGAAGGAATTCATATTTGGAAAGTAGAAAAAAAATTTCCCCTCTTATACGAAAACCCAATCAAAGTTTTAAGCCAACCCAGCACATAATTATAAAGCAATATTCATCTGTGTTTATCTGATTACTGATCAATACGAAGATACCAATTACAGATCTGTTTGCTAAAATGGTTCTTAAAAATAGTTTTAAATAGTCTCTGTGTTTAAATGTGTCATGCTGTAGAGTATAGGTGGAATACTAGCAGGTTTTAGAAGCACTATTTCCCACAACTGCTGAAAAAGCTGAAGTTGAACGGTTCTATGAAGACCTACAAGGCCTTCTAGAACTAACACACACACACACACACACACAAAGATTTCTTTTTCATCCAAGGGGACTGGAACACTAAAGTAGGACATCAAGAAACCTGGAGTAACAGCAAAGTTTGGCCGGGGAGTACAAAATGAAGCAGAGCAAAGGCTAACAGAGTTTGCCAAGAGAATGCACTGGTCATAGCAAGCACCCTCTTCCAACAACACAAGAGATGACTCTACACGTGGAAATCACTAGATGGTCAATACCAAAATCAGACTGACTATATTATTTGCAACCAAAGATGGAGAAGCCCTATAAAATCAGCAAAAACAAGACTAGGAGCTAACTGCATCTCAGATCATGAACTTCTTATTGCAAATTCAGACTTAAATTGAATAAAGTAAGGGAAACCACTAGACCATTCAGGTATGACCTAAATTAAATCCCTTACAACTATACAGTGTAAGTGACTATTAGATTTCAGGGACTAGATGTGATAGAGTGCCTGAAGAACTATGGACAGAGGTTTATAACACTGTACAGGAGGTAGTGATCAAGACCATCCCCAAGAAAAAGAAATGCAAAAAGGCAAAATGGTTGTCTTGTCTGAGGAGGCCTTAAAAATAGCTGAGAAAAGAAGAGAAGCTAAAGTTCGCAGAGAGTCAGATATGACTGAGCTACTGAACTGAAAGGTGAAGGAGAAAAGGAAAGCTATACCCATCGGAATGCAGAATTCCAAAGAATAGCAGGGAGAGATAAGGAAGCCTTTCTCAGTGATCAATGCAAAGAAATAAAAGCAAACAATAGCATGGGAAAGACTAGAGATCTATTCAAGAAAATTAGATACCAAGGGAACATTTCGTGCAAAGATGGGCAAATAAAGGACAGAAACGATTTGGACCTAACAGAAGCAGAAGACATTAAGAAGAGGTGGCAAGAATACACAGAAGAACTATACAAAAAAGATCTTCATGACCCAGATAATCATGATGGTGTGATCACTCACCGAGAGCCAGACATCCTGGGATGCGAAGACAAGCAGGCCTTAGGAAGTATCACTATGAGCAAAGCTAATGGTGGTAATGGAATTCCAGTTGAACTATTTCAAATCCTAAAAGATGATAATATGAAAGTGCTGCATCAATATGCCAGCAAATTTAGAAAACTCAGCAGTGGCCGCAGGACTGGAAAAGGTCAGTTTTCATTCCAACCCCAAAGAAAGGCAATACCAAAGAATGTTCAAGCTACCACACAATTGCACTCGTCTCACACGCTAGCAAAGTAATGATCAAAGTAAGCCAAGCAAGGCTTCAACAGTACATGTACATGGACTTCCAGATGTTCAGGCTGGTTTTAGAAAAGGCAGAGGAACAAGAGATCAAATTGCCAACATCCATTGGATCATCAAAAAAGCAAGAGAGTTTCAGAAAAACATCTACTTCTGCTTTACTGACTACGTTAAAGGGTTTGACTGTGTGGATCACAGCAAACTGTGGAAAATTCTTAAAGAGATGGGAATACCATACCACCTTACCTGCCTTCTGAGAAATCTGTATGCCAGTCAAGAAGCAACAGTTAGAACTAGATATGGAACAATGGATTGATTCCAAATTGAGAAAGGAGTACGTCAAATCTATATATTGTCATCCTGCTTATTTAACTTATAGGCAGAGTACATCATGAGAAATGCTGAGCTAGATGAAGCACAAGCTGGAATGAAGATTGCCGGGAGAAATACCAATGACCTCAGATACGCAGATGGCACCACCCTTATGGCAGAAAGTAAGGAGGAACTTAAAGAGCCTCTTGATGAAAGTGAAAGAGGAGAATTAAAAAGCTGGTTTTTCAAAAAATGAAGATCATGGCATCTGGTCCCATTACTTATGGCCAATAGATGGGGAAACAATGGAAACAGTGAGAGACTTTATTTTCTTGGGCTCCAAAATCACTACAGCTGGTGACTGCAGCCATGAAATTAAAAGATGCTTGCTCCTTGGTATAAAAACTATGATCAACTTAGACAGCACATTAAAAAGCAGAGACATTGACAAATGTCTGTCTAGTCGAAGCTATGGTTTTTCCAGTAGTCATATATGGACGTGAGAGTTGGACCATAAAGCTGAGCTCTGAAGAATTGATGCTTTTGAACTGTGGTGCTGGAGAAGACTCTTGAGAGTCCCTTGGACAGCAAGGAGATCCAATCAGTCCATCCTAAAGGAAATCAGTCCTGAATATTCATTGGAAAGACTGATGCTGAATCTGAAGCTTCAATACTTTGGCCACGTGATGTGAAGAACTGACTCATTGGAAAAGACCCTGATGCTGCAAAAGACTGAAGGCAAGAGGAGAAGGGCATGACAGAGGATGAGGTGGTTGGATGGCACCACTGACTTGATGGACATAAGTCTGAGCAAACTCTGGNTCTGAAGCTTCAATACTTTGGCCACGTGATGTGAAGAACTGACTCATTGGAAAAGACCCTGATGCTGCAAAAGACTGAAGGCAAGAGGAGAAGGGCATGACAGAGGATGAGGTGGTTGGATGGCACCACTGACTTGATGGACATAAGTCTGAGCAAACTCTGGGAGTTGGTGATGTACAAGGAAACCTGCCGTGCTGCAGTCCATGGGGTCACAAAATGCCGGACATGACTGAGCTACTGAACTGAACTGAACTGATCTCTCACAATGAAAGACATGGGAATGTAAACAACAGCAATGAATGAGTAATAGCTTGTGGTTTACCCCTGATTCCCTTCAGGATTTCAGCCATATTGAATGTTTGTATTTGGTCAATCAGGTGCCCAGCTCCATTGCTTTTTATGGGTAGTAGAAAAGAACTGACTGAAGAGATTTCCTCAGCCTGAGGAGATCTGGAAAACAGTGATAACATCTTGAATTGGAAGAAGGAGTAGCATAAAGAATTTAACAGGGAGATTCCATTTAAGGAAATACACCACTGACAGTAAGAACATTTGAAGCCAAGTGTTACACTTAGTGTAAATTGAAGCCTGTAGAACAGACTATGCAGCTGTTCTTCAGAGCTATTTTTTTTTATTTCCATACAGATCATAGAAAAATAGCATATAGACTAAATATTTGATTTTAATAAGGGTTTAAAGGTAGATTGACATTTTTTCCAAGTTGAACATGAGTTCTAATCTTAGCTAATTCTTCTCCTTGATTACAAACTTAATTTTCCACCTCTGTTTGGTTTTGTGAAATAGCCAGGTGGTTTTTAATTTGCCCAGTAGTGACTCTAACACATGTACCCTGTTCACCTTATGAATATCCTAAACTTGTTCAATGTTTTTGCATGAACTATTTATTCCATATCCTGACCATTCCTGATGCAAAAAAGTTTCAAATTCTTGCCACTAAAAATCAAGTAATTATCTTTTATAAATTTTTTCAAGGAGTGCTTTCTCAACTACCTGTCACATGTGGCAATAATATAACTCATCAAACACCTGTTATAGATATTCATGGAAAAAAATGATTCTGTGATGAGTTCAGTTTGCTCAAAGATGTGGGTGAATGGTTAACTTTGCTGTTTTAACTACGACTAGGAAAATGAGTGTCACTTTGCAAATGAATTTCTAAGGCTAGAACTGTTGCTGTTTCAGTGCCAACCAGTCAGGCAGAACATGTTGAAATTTGATTGCTTTATGATTATTCACACATGATATAATCACAAAAAACTAGTAATTAATTTTTTGCATTAAATTAAATAAAATGAATCAATACAGATAAAGAATTATCAATACCATAAATTAGACTAGCTTTAGAGTTGTTTAATCTCTTGCTCTAGTTACATAAGGTATATAAATGCAATGTGAATTTAAAACTTCCTAGAAAATTTTCATCAAAAAAAAGTACTATCCAATGTGCTATCTTAGTTTATTACACTGAAAAAGTAACTGTCTTTTCAGATTTAGTGACTCAAAGATTCTATTGTCAGATACATCCTACACACTACAAAGAAAGAAAAATATTCTAACTAAACTGTGATGTAATACTTTCTGCTTAAATTTTTGATTTTATACTTAATAAAAGAACTATTTTAGACTCATTTACCCATTAAAAAATTCTGTGCATTTATGTAAAAAAAGAAAATATAAACAAAATACATTTATTATACTCCTCAAAATCTTTGCATTCAAAGTTCAATTCATCTGAGTCTCTTTTAAATTCAGTACTGTCACTCTTTTTTTCCCATACATATTTTTTGTGTCATCAAGAACATTGGTATTATAGCATTGCTTGAGACGATCAATGCAAAGAAATAGAGGAAAATGACAGAATGGGAAAGACTAGAGATCTCTTCAAGAAAATTAGAGATACCANCTTATATCTTTCTTTTTCTCTTTTGCTTTTTCTCTTCCTTTCACAGCTATTTGTAAGGCCTCCTCAGATAGCCATTTTTCTTTTTTGCATTTCTTTTCCATGGGGATGGTCTTGATCCCTGTCTCCTGTACAATGTCACAAACCTCTGTCCATAGTTCATCTGTCACTCTATGTATCTGATATAGTCCCTTAAATCTATTTCTCACTTCCACTGTATAATCATAAGCCATTTGATTTAGGTCATACCTGAATGGTCTAGTGGTTATGGCCCTATCAGAGTTTTTTTTCGAGCCTCGTATAGCTGGCAATCAGAAGGCCTCTTTCGCCAGTCTTTTCCGTAGGTCTGCCTGTTAAGGCACTGAGAGGGCTTCCTTGCCTAGGGTCCTTCTCTGTTGTTCAGCCCATCAGGCACATAGAGGGACCCCCTGGCTGGGATCCTACTCTGTAGATCAGCATGTCAGGCATCTGAAGGGGCACCCTTGGTGGGGTTCAGTGCCTTGAGCATTTGATGAGCCAGCCTTTCTATTGTTCAGCTGCCTATGCTGGCATGTGGCGGGAGATATGCTATGGTGATGGCTCCACCCACTACACATGACTCAGCAGTATGCTCTTGCTTCCATGGCTGACCAGCTTTCCTCCATAGGCATTTCCCACCACGGTCTCCTCGGTCACATCCCCTCAATCCTTCACTCCACAGTCAATAGCAGCCCTTGCCCCAGGATTGCTCCACAACCCCTAAACTCCAGTTCCCAGCCACTGCGCCATCTGTGGGTGCGGCAAGGACTGGCNCCAGCTTTCCTCCATAGGCATTTCCCACCACGGTCTCCTCGGTCACATCCCCTCAATCCTTCACTCCACAGTCAATAGCAGCCCTTGCCCCAGGATTGCTCCACAACCCCTAAACTCCAGTTCCCAGCCACTGCGCCATCTGTGGGTGCGGCAAGGACTGGCTGATTCTCATTCCATTTAGGCTGCCACAGATCAGCTGTTTCCCTCTCAGCCTTAAATATTTCTCCTCTGACTCAGACAATTGCCCTGATATGGGGATCGGACCCCTGCTTCAGTTCCCCCTCCCGCCATCGGCAGGTCCAGTCCTACTAACACTCCCATTTCTCCCCCTAGTTCCTTCCTCCTACTGGGTTTTGCGTGGGTCTAGGTATTCTTTTCTGCTGGTCAGGTACACCTGTCCACTCTCAGCTGGCATTCCCGATGTATCTGTGGAGAGAGATGTATTCCATGTCTACCTACTTCTCTGCCATCTTGTTCCTTGATGATGTCTTTTTAGTAAACTTCTCACAGATAAGGAAGTATGGAAGCTGGAAGGAAAACAGAGACTGTTACCACTGCTGAGGAAGAATCAAGAAATATATAAAAAGTAAAGCTGAGGTGCCTAGCTAAACCTCTGTGTGTGTGTGTGTGTGTGTGTGTAGATACTTAGTCTCTCAGTTGTGTTTGACTCTTTGAGACTCCATGGACTGTAGCCCACCAGGCTCTCTGTCCTTGGGGATTTTCCAGACAAGAATATTGGAGTCAGTTGCCATGCCTTCTTCCAGGGAATCTTCCCAATTCAGGTATCGAACCCAAGTCTCTCACATTGCAGGTGTTTTCTTTATCATATGAGCCCAAGAATACTGGAGTGGGTAGCCTAGCCCTTCTCCAGGGGATCTTCTGGACCCAGGAATCAAACTAGAGTCCCCTGCATTGCAGGTGGATTCTTTACCAGCTGAGCTACCAGGGAAGCCCAGCTAAACCTGGATTTTGCATGGTCAATGACATTTCATTTTAGTGGTGGTGATGGTTTTAGATAGAGAGGCCTGGTGAGCACCATAAGTCTGATCATAAGCAATGAATGGCCATATTTCTTTGTTTTTTTCCATTAGGTCTCAAATAGTGGTAGGAAACATTGAATTTGCAACAGAAACATTTGTTCTGTGAATCACTCATGCCTTTCTTTTAGTTAGAAAAACATGTTATATAAAATTGAATTTCCTTGAGAAAATATTAATATAAATGAAAAGAAAAACATAGGCACCCTAATGCTTTTACAGCTAGTTGTCAAATACCAAGAAGAGTATTATTTGAAATGGAAAAGAAACATTTTTTTTTTCTTGTGATACAATGGTTTAAAAGATACCCTTACCCCACCCTTATCCTGATAATTGGAAAATAGCAGACAAAAATGTCATTTTAATAAAGGTTTCATTAAATTTTAACTTTAGAAATTTAGTTAAAAATACTTGGGAATTGGGCCTAGGATAATGGCAATGTCCTCAGTTCATTTGGTAACTCAAAGAGAAAAAAGATTAATCAAACAATAATTGAATTTTAATCTTTTCAATTCAATATATTAGTTTCATATATTTAGGTTTTGAATTCTATGCAGCTATGGACAATTTGTTGTCTTCCTCATTGGTAGGCCTCACTATTAATTTCAGAACTTGAGTTAGATTGAAGAATGAGTGCAAATAGTAATTGTTTCATCCTGCAAAGAATGGCAGATATTGAGAAAAGATTTTTTTAATGTGCTCAACAGATGATCATAACTTTCTAAAATTTTTATTCATTATGAAAAAGAATAGTAATTCTTATAGGAAGTGTATGTGAATAATGGCAGAGTTAGGTTGAATACTATTTAGTCATTTTTGTGTTATATATCATTTGTAAAATTACTTTTTTTTCCTGGTAAGCATGTGTCTGATTTTCAAATGTCAGACAAATTGCATCTGATTTTAGTGATGATCAGAGGAAATTAATGAGAAGCATTTGACTTGGGGCTTCCCGGGTGATGCAATGGTAAAGAATCTGCCTGCCAATGCAAAAGACATGAGTTCGATAACCTGGGTTGGGAAGATCCCCTGGAGTACAAAATGGCAACCTGCTCCAGTATTCTTTCCTGGAAAATTTAACGGAGAGAGGAGCCTGGAGGGCTACAGTCCACAGGGCTGCAAAGAGTCAGACATGACTGAGCACACAAGTGATGCAAACCGTATTGGTTCGGTTTAATTTTGGTTTTGATATCTGATATATTCTAGGAAGTACAATAGTTCAGTTCCCAAGTTGTGCTTTACACTACATAAATGAGCTTAACCAAAGGATGGAGTAGATGAGAAGGGGAAAGGAAGAGAGAAATCCCAAAGGGATATTTTGATTTGTACAACAGAACAACAGACTTATGGCTTTACTCTCAAAGAAAGAAAAATAAATGCCCAAACCAGCAACATAGCATGGCATCATCTGTGAGCTTGTTAGAAAAGGAGAATCCCACACTTAATCAAATGTACATTTTAACGGAATCACACAGTTCTTATGCATATTAAGTCTGAGTAACCTTGGCTAAGGTACTCCTCTCCTACACTATTTACAAGCACTTTCCTCACGATGTTCTGCTAGACGGAATCTGAAGCATAATATCCCAGTGTTTGCATTTAGCTATCAGGCTTTAAGCTTTAAACTGAAAAAAAACATGAGTCTTACATGTAATTTAAGGCACTATTGAATAAGGAGGAAAGATATATGGAGCTCCAGGGTCTCTAATACCTCTAAAGTTGAACCATAGAGGTGGTCTATTCCACATGTAAATAGGTCACATTCATCCGTTAACACAGAACAAAGTAAACTTGTTGAATCTTGGATTTAGCTTGTCATTAGACATTCTGGGCATAAAAGTCAATATGCAATTTTGAATGCATCTCATGGGGGATGTCAGTTTTTATAGACATTTGTCTGTGCATACCAAGAATGAGTACTCTGCATGCCCAGGGGGAGAGGGCATACTTCTGAAATTCTGGCACCTTTGACTAAAAGGAATGTTTGTGGCATTACTCTGTTTATTCAGACTCCTTGAGGTTACTCTGCTAGTACTTTGTAATAAACCCACAATAGAAAAGAAAAATTTTAAGAAAAAGCTTTAAATTATGCTTTTATAGGTTTGAGAATTATGCTTTCCATAATTTCATTTATTCATTTCATTTCATTTGAAGAACTGTTCATATTTTTAAAGGATATAATAATCACTAAATGTATGCTCACAGAGAATGTATTAACCTAAATATTCTAGATAAACATTAGCAGATGTACTTGTGTTGATGTGAACTAAGCAGCTGACAAATTGAGATCTATTGATGCAAGTTATGGTTATGTTAAGTAGTTGGTTTTATTAATTAAACGACAACTACATCCTCCAAAATCCCATTTCACTTGTAGTAGGTGTGATGCAGAAGGAGAAAGGAAGATAGAATGCAAATATTGGAGCATTGGTCTTAACTATTGTCATTTAAACAATTTTCTTAAAAGTTGTCTTAAAAATTGCCATTTAAGCAATTTTGTGAACACGGTTTACTTTTCTTCCAAGGAATATCTACTTTTTGTTAAATCTTTCCACTTACCTAATACTCCAAACTTACTGAAACAAGTGGCGATAATTCTTGCAAAAAGCAGTGCTTTCTAATGCAAATACTCTCCAGCCAAATACCACCAAAGACCACCACTTGTTTAACTTGTTTAGTTAAACAAGTTGGTTTTATTACTTACTTATTTCTTATTTGCTTGATGTAGTAAGAGAAAATACACACCATGGAATCACCATGGGGTCATGGAACATCCCAGTAAGAAGATATTATGGACTGAATGTTTGAGTCTCCCCAGAATTCATATGTCGAAGTCCTAACTCCCCAAAATGATAGTATTTGGAGTTGGGACCTGTCATGAGGATTAGACAAGATAATAAGGTTAGGGTGCTCATGATGAGATTAGTGCCCTTTTAAGAAGAGATACCAGACTTCTGGCTTTCCCTCTTCACTGTGTTAAATGACAAGGAGAAGCCCTTCATCTGCAAGTTAGGAAGAGAATCTTCACCAGAAACTGACCATGCTTGCACCCTGATCTCAGATTTCTAGTCTCCAGAACAATGAGAAAATAAATTTCTGTTAAGTCACCCAGTCTGTGTATTTTGTTATGAAAGTCTCAGATTTTGAGGTGAAGAAATCTACTTGAAACTCAGCTTGTGAATTTCCTTCCTCTAAGTCAGATGTCTAGTCTCATCTAATCATTCTATTCCTATAATAATTATAATCAAGGACCAGCATCGTTCAGTTCAGTTGCTCAGTTGTATCCGACTCTTTACAACCCCGTGGACTGCAGCACACCAGGCCTCCCTGTCCATCATCAACTCCCGGAGTTTACTCAAACTCATGTCCATTGAGTCAGTGATGCCATCCAACCATCTCATCCTCTGTCATCTCCTTCTCCTCCCACCATCAATCTTTCCCAGCATCAGGGTCTTTTCAAATGAGTCAGTTCTTCACATCAGGTGGCCAAAGTTTTGGAGTTTCAGCTTCAGCATCAGTCCAGTGAATATTCAGGACTGATTTCTATTAGGGTGGACTGGTTGGATCTCCTTGCAGTCCAAGGGACTCTCAAGAGTCTTCTCCAATGCCACAGTTCTAAAACATCAATTCTTCAGTGCTCAGTTTTCTTTATAGTCCAACTGTCACATCCATACATGACTACTGGAAAAACCATAGTTTTGATTAGATGGACCTTTGTTGGCAAAGTAATGTCTCTGTTTTTTAATATGCTGTCTAGGTCTGTCATAACTTTTCTTCCAAGGAGCAAGTGTCTTTTAATTTCATGGCTGCAGTTACCATATGCAGTGATTTTGGACCCCCCCACAATAGTCTGTCACTGTTTCTATTGTTTGCCCATCTATTTGTCATGAAGTGATGGGACCAGATGCCATTATCTTTTTCACTCTCCTCTTCCATTTTCATCAAGAGGCTCTTTAGTTCTTTGCTTTCTGACATAAGGGTGGAGTCATCTGCATATCTGAGGTTATTGATATTTCTCCCGGCAATCTTGATTCCAGCTATCCTAACCTAATGCTCAAATAATTATTTGGAAATAGATCAAGGTAAAGGTTGTGAAAATATAACTTTCAGGAAAGGAAATGCAGATTGTTCCTAAACATATAAAAATGTTCAACTCGCTCATAAGATAAAAAAAATCTACACGGTAATGTCATTTTCGCCTGTAAAATTGTTAAAACTTAGTGTTAAATATGTTCAATAATACACTGTATTAGAGAGGCTATGAGGAAAATGGCCTTTTCTTTATACAGGGTGGGAATGTAGTTTCTATGGAGGTTAGTTTGGCAATATGTATTCAATTTTCATCAATAGAAACTGAATAAGTTTATTAACACACACACATAGACTAAAATACTATGTAAAAATAATAAGTAAACACGATGCGCTGAAATGGAATGGTTTACAAGATGTATTGCTAAGTGAAAAAAATCCATCTGGAAAACAGTATATATAGTAGGCTACCATTTTAAAACAAGGGATAGAGAAATAACTTTATATACATATTATATATATTGCATTCAAATTTCTGGGAAGATATGTAAAAGACTAAATATTGGTGAAGAAAGAATAGTTGGGAGAAAAGAGTAAGTAGGAGACTTCACTCCTTTTGCACTTTTTGTATTTTGAACCATATTAATACATTACTTATTTTAAAATTTAGCTAAAAATAATTTTAGAATACAATAAATAAGACTTGATCACTATGAAAAATGGAAAAGGAAAATTCATATTCTTTCAAATACAATCCAGAACAACAGAAGGACAAACAAAACTATACAGAACCACACTCCAAGCATAAATAGAGGACAAAGAACAGCATCCAAATATATACATAAGTTCCTCAGAGCTTTCTCTCATGTTCTTCCTCTAAATCTTCATGTTGATCAGCATAGGAAAAACTGCTGGTAAGAGAGTAAATGAGAGAGAACAGTGAGTCAAAGATATACTTAAAGCAACTGCCCAAGAGGAAAGAGTTCACCCTAGGTGAAATTATTGAAAAAGTGTGCTGGTAGCCTAGAGCACCTTTGAAGATTGGGTAGTAAAGTATAAAGGAATCAAGAAGGAAATCTTAATATCTTACAATCAGAAAAGGAACCCCAAACTGGAAAATACCATCCTACTTCCCAACACCACCCCCGCCCAAATCCGTTAAACAACATGGACTCTGACTCATTGACAGAAGAGGGCACCGTTGAACTAAAAATTTTGTAAGCCACTATAGATCCACAAAATTAAAAAGATAAAAGTGAATAAATCTATATAACTCTACTATAAAATAACAAAAGGAGAATCAAAATTTCTCATTCGTTTAAAATTTGTCCCTAGAAGACATCATGAAACAGAAGAAAAATGTAGTAAAAAAGAAAAAAACTTCAAGTAACATTTAGAACCTAAACAAGCATTTGAAGATATGAAAACATTAAAGATAAAAAATGAACAACAAATAGTAAAAGATAACAAACTGACCAAACTTGAGAAAGAAAAAAATTAAAAAAGAAAATTAGAATAGATATGAAGATTAAATTACATGGTACTCAAGGGAGAATAGACTCAAATGAAAATTTTATGCCACACTGAAGCACAAAAACAAAAAGCTAGTAAATCACACAAAGAAGTAAATAGGAGTAGAGAGAAAGTGATTGAAATTGAAATAGCAAGGAATAAAAAAACATACATATTTAGAGTTCCTAAAACAGAAAAAGAAAAAAATGGGACAGAAGTAATATTTAAAGCTATAATTCAAGAGCATGGTCCAGGAACAAAGGAAGATCTGACTTTACATATTAAAAGGGGCTCAACAGGTACAGGAGAAAATAGACCTGAATGACTAGCTTTGAGGCATATCCTAGTAATCTCTTAAATGTCAAGATCTAGGAAAATATTTTTCAAGATTTCTTATCAAATATCAAATGAAAAGGGAGAAAGATTGGAGTCTGACTTCTCCAAAACAGATTACAAAATAATAAAGCAGTAACAAAAACAAAACAAAACAAAAACAAAATCTCCTAACCAAACCAACAACAACAACAAAAAAAAAACACTAGGAAGAAATTGTGAACCAAAGATTTTTATATCCATCACTCAGTCGTGTCTGACTCTTTGTGACCCTATGGACTATACAGTCCATGGTGTTCCCTAGGCCAGAATACTGGAATAGATAGCCTTCTCCTTCTCCAAGTGATCTTCCCAACTCAGGGATCGAACCCAAGTCTCTCAAATTGCAGGTGGATTCTTTACCAGTTGAGCCACAAGGGAAACTGATAGAAAAACATAGTCTGCCAGAGGATGACTTTATCCAGATAAAGAGATGACGGAGAAAACCTCGGCAGTATAGTTTATAGTAAGCCTTTAGTATATTTCATTGCAGACACAAGACTAAAATAAATATGGGTACAAGGCTGGACCTATGATTAGGAACATATCACATGCTCTGACAATGTGGAAACGATGTGAATAAAGAAAAGGAACAATAAGAAAGAGGTAGGGGTAAACAGAAAAGAAGAATAAGCTCTTGGTAGTATATTCTGTATGTAGGAGTTGAAGGAACCTTTAAAAACTAACAAACCATATAGCATGAGATGACTGAAAAATTGAGAATATTTGCTAAATAAGCCAGATAAAGCACTAATATCTCTTGTATACAAAGAACTTAACAATTGAGAGGAAGCAAGCACCAAAAGTATGATAGAAAAATGGGTAAAAGATAAGAATAATTTATTTTTAAAAAAAGGTATAAAAGTCATGCATAACGAAAAACAAATCACTCAACCTCATTCATAAGTAGAGAAATATGAATTTAAGTTACAAAAAGAAACTGTCATCTTTCAGATTGGCAAACTTAAAAAGTATAACAGCATATTTGTTGGAGTGTGTGTACACTTAGTCATGTCCGACTCTTTGCAGGCCCATAGACTCTACCCCACCAGGCTCCTCTATTCATGGGATTTTCCAGGCAAGAATACTGGAGTGGGTTGCCATGCTCTCCTCCAAGGGATCTTTCCAATTCAGGGATCAAGCCCTCATCTCTTATGTCTCCTACATTGGCAGGTAGTTTCTTTACCACTAGTGCCACCTGGGAGATTCCATTTGTTGGAGAGGTTGTTGCAATCCAGCTCACTCAAACATTGCTACTGGGATGACCTGAAACACTGCAAACTGGTCCAACTTTTAGAGAAGAGAATTTGGCAATATCTAACAAAAGTGCTTATGCATTTACATTACGGCCCATACAGCCCTTTCTAGGAACTATCCTGAAGATATTTAGCAACAATTCAAAAATATATACTTACAAGGTTATTCACTAAAGCATTCTTTGTATTTATAAAATATTGTAAACAAGTATACAAAAAAATATTGTAAACAACTTTAGTGCTCTTTCATAGGGGGAAGGTTGAACAAATTAATGATACTTAAACAGCTATAAAAACAATGACAAAGATCCCTCAACTAATACAGAATGACTTGGAGTACACATGATTTTTAAGAAAGCAAAGTACAAAAGAACATCTGGCATTTACTAAGCATATGTGTAATAAAAAAAGGAAGCAGAAACATACATGTATTTGCTTATTTGTGCAAAACTAAACACAGGAAGCATAAACCAAAGACTGAGATAGTTGCCACCATAAATAATGGATATCAGAATGGGGTAGAATTTATGGGTTGGGGGAGAGACAGTCCTCTAATTATATCTATCTGTGTACTTCTGAATTTTAAAACCAACATTATATGTTTCACATATCATAGAGTGAATGAATGAAATCAACAAAGTTGAGAGAAAACCAAAATGGAGCCAATAGAAACAAATGAACTAATTATAGTTGACAGAAAGTGGACTAATTCAAGGACTGATTTTGAGCACTGTATTTTAATTATATACCTCCAGGTTATATACTAAAAGAACTTTAAATAAATACTGATTCTAGTTAGTAGGTTTGTTTTTCACAGGAGTATAGATTAAGCAATTCTTACATATATGAAGTACATGCTGCTGTTGTTGCTGAGTTGCTCAGTTGCTATTGTTGCTGACTCTTTGCAACCCAGTGGACTGCAGCATGCCAGGCTTTGCTGTCCTTCACTATCTCCCAGAATTTGCTCAAACTCAGGTCCATTGAATCAGTGATGCCATCCAACCATCTCATCATCTGTTGTCCCATTCCTCCTCCTGCCTTCAATCCTTCCCAGCATCAGGATCTTTTCCAATGAGTCACCTCTTTGCATCAGGTGGCCAAAGTATTGGAGCTTCAGCCTCAGCATCAATCCTTCCAATGCATATTCAGGAATGATTTTCTTTAGGATTGACTGATTGATCTTGCTGCAGTCCAAAGGAGTCTCAAGAGTCTTCTCCAACACAAGAATTGATCAACAAGAATTGATGTTTGAAAGCATTAATTCTTTAGCACTCAGCCTCCTTTATGGTCCAACCTCACATCCATATATGACTACTGGAAAAATCATAGCTTTGACTATATGGACTTTTGTTGGCAAAGCGATGTCTCTGTTTTTTAATGTGCTGTCTAGATTTGTCATAGTTTTGCTTCCAGGGAGCAAGCATCTTTTAACTTCATGGCTGCAGTCACCATCTGCATTGATTTTGGAGCCCAAGAAAATAAAGTCTCACTGTTTCCTCATTTATTTGCCATGGGACCAGATGCCATGATCTTCGTTTTTTGAATGTTGAGTTTTAAGCCAGATTTTTCACTCTCCTCTTTCACCTTTATCAAGAAACTCTTTAGTTCTTCTTCTAGTTCTGAGTAAATAAGTAAATATACTGGATTGTGAGAGTCAGGTTTCTAGTTGTCAGAGAGGCAAGTTACATAGATTTAAGGAGGGGGACTAGAAAAAAGTTCTGATGTTACATTGGAATTGGAGGTGTCAGTATGAACTCCTGGCTTAAATCATTTATAATTGTTGTTGTTGTTTACTTTCTAAGTTGTGTCCGACTCTTTGTAACCCCATGGACTGCAGTGCACCAGGCTCCGTTGTCCTGTCCTTTACCATCTCCCAGAGTTTGCTCAAACTTATGTCCATTAAGTCAGTGATGCTGTCCAACTATCTCATCCTTTGCCACTCTCTTCTCCTGCCCTCAGTCTTTCCTAGCATCATGATCTTTTCCAATGAGTCACCTCTCCACATCCAGTGGCCAAAGTATTAGAGCATCAGCATCAGACCTTCCAATGAATATTCAGGGTTGATTTCCTTTAAGATGGACTGGTTAGATTTCCCTGCTGTCCAAGGGACTCTCAAGGGTCTTTTCCAGCACCACAATTCAAAAACATCAATTCTTCAACATTCTCTCGTCTTCATGGTCCAATTCTCACATCCATACATGACTACTGGAAAATCTATAGCTTTGGCTATATGGATCTTGTTTGGCAAAGTGATGTCTCTGCCTTTTATCATGCTGTCTAGGTTTGTCCTATCTTTCCTTCCAAGAAGCAAGCGTCTTTTAATTTTATGACTGCAGTCACAGTCCAGAGTGATTTTGTAACCCAAGAAGATAACATTTATAAAATTTGTCACTGTTTCCACTTTTTATCCTTCTATTAGCCATGAAGTGATTGGACCTGATGCCATGATCTTAGCTTTTTGAATGTTGAGTTTTAAGCCAGCTTTTTTACGCTCCTCTTTCACCCTCATCCAGAAGCTCTTTAGTTTCTCTTCACTTTCTGCTATTAGAGTGATATCATCTGCATATCTGAGATTGTTGATATTTCTCCCTGCAGTCTTGATTCCAGTTTGTGATTCATTTCACATGTGAAATGCCAGGCTGGAGGAAACACTGAATGAAGCTAAATTGAGGGATAATCTACAAAATATTCAAGTCATTCAAGACTGAAAAACTGATCTAGAATAAAGAGACATGATTACTGAATACAGTGTGTGATCTTAGATTGGAATCTAGACCAGGGAAAATATCATTTTTTTCTATAAAGGTGGTTAGTAAGAAGTTGGTATTACTTGAATGAAGTCTATATGCTGGATAATAATGTATCACTATTAGTTCCTGGATTTTAATCACTGCCCAAAAATTATGTCTGAAGTGTCCTTGGTTTTATGAAACAAACACATTGATATATTTAGGGGTAAAGGGTCAACATGTGTGCAGGGAGTGGGAGAGTCTGTGGCTTAGCTGGTAAAGAACCTACCTGCAATGCTGGAGACCTGGGTTCGATCCCTGGGTTGGGAAGATCCCCTGGAGAAGGGCACAGCTACTCACTCCAGTATTCTGGCCTGGAGAATTCCATGGACTGTATAGTCCATGGGGCTGCAAAGAATCAGACATGACTGAGAGACTTTCACTCACAAAGAGTCAACATATATGCAAAGAATGGGAGAGTCAAAAAAAATGATAAAGTGTGATAAAAGTCTTACATTTGGGGAAACTGGGTGAAGGATATGTAGGAATTATTTATACTATTTTTGTAATTTTTCTTTAAGTCTGAAATTATTTCCAAATAAAACCTTTCACATATATATAAAAATAAAATAGTACCATCTGCTTTCAAAATCAGGTTTAAAATAACTACTTTAGGATTTGACATTTTGCTAGGGGGTAAGTTTAAAATATATGCATAAAATTTTTTAAAACGTATATATATATTTATATATAATCTGCAGGTAGTTAAAAACTCTGGTTTGTTCAGTGATTTGTTCATTCTTTGTTAAATTAGTCGTTGATCAAATTAAATATCAATTTGCTAAATACAGGGTGCTGAGCTTATAATCATCGTTAAGAAGGGCAAGTGTGCTAGCACTCATGGTAAAGAGAAGGACAGAAACAAAATAAAAAAGAACAAGTTCAGTGATTTATATTGGGTATATTGTTATGAAAGAAATAAAATAAGGTGGTGTGGTAATGTTAGTCATGGGAGGGCAGGTGTGGTCAAGAAAAACCTTTCTGAAAGACTGACATTTGAAGTGAAACCTGAATAATAAGAAAGACCCAGTACCTGAAGAGCTAAGAGAATACTTCATAAAGGAATGCCTTAGATTTATAGTAGATGTAAAAACAGACACTGTTTTAGCAGCCATTTGGTCTGTAAAAATGATATGTATCTCAATGCCAACTAGGAAATTATTTCATAAAATACTGAAACATGGCAGGCCTGAAATATCATTGAAATGACAATTAGGATATATGGATCTGTTCTTTTTTTTTAACATTTTATATTTATGCTGCACAGATTGCTGAATTTCTGACTCTCAGTTTTATTTGCAACAAAGGGCTATGAATAGAAAACCTCTCATTTCTCCTACACATTCAATAATTATGATTTTACAGCCTTATTTAATGTCAATATTTATAATTTTACAGTACAATTATGCAAAAACAGATATAGATAGATTCAAACTGATAAAGAAAAAATTGATGTTTTATAATCTTCCATTGTTAACTATGAGCACTCTCTGAACTAGACCATAGTTTAGGTTTTAACTGAGGAGGAAGGAGTGTTTTCAGGATACCAAGCAAAAGAAAGTGGTCAAAGGGCTTCACAAATTTTCTTATTAAATTCAATATCCAAGATGTACTTCATAGTTGGACACTCCCCTTTAAGTGTTGTTGTTCAATCACTCAGTCATGTCTAACTCTGCGACACCATGGACTGCAGCACGCCAGGCTTCCTATACTAAACCATCTCTCAGAGCTTGCTCAAATTCACATCCACTAAGGTTGTGATGCCATCTAACCATCTTGTCCTCTGTTGTCCCCTCTCCTCCTGCCTTCAATCTTTCCCAGCATCAGGGTCTTTTGCAATGAGTCAGCTCTTCACATCAGGTGGCCAAAGTTTTGGAGTTTCAGCCTCAGCATCAGTCCTTCCAATGAATATTCAGGGTTGATTTCCTTTAGGATTGACTGGTTTGATTTCCTTGCTGTCCAAGGGACTCTCAAGAGTCTTCTAAAACACCAGAGTTCGAAGCATCAATTCTTCAGGACTCAGCCTTCTTTATGGTACAACTTTCACATCCATACATGACAACTGGAAAAACCATAGCTTTGAGTAGATGGACTTTTGTTGGCAAAGTAATGTCTCTGCTTTTTAATATGCTGACTAGGTTGATCATAACTGTTCTTCCAAGGAGCAAGCATCCTTTAACTTCATGGTTGCAGTCACCATCTGCAGTCATTTTGGAGCCCAAGAAAATAAAGTCTCACTGTTTCCATTGTTTCCCTGTCTATTTGCCATGAAGTGATGGCACCATGATTTTCATTTTTTGAATGTTGAGTTTTAAGCCAGCATTTTCACTCTCCTCTTTCACTTTCACCAAGAGGCTCTATAGTTCCTCTTAGCTTTCTGCCATAAGATGTCACTTGCATATCTGAGGTTATTCATATTTCTCCCAGAAATCTTGCTTCCCCTTTCACTTCTAATTGATAACTTTATATCTTTTTAACTGAAAAAATATGAATAATCAGATATGAATCCCTATGTGTCCCAACAGAAAAATGTACCAACCTATTCAAATCTGTGTCAATATTCTCTGCTTTATCTCCTGTTACAGTGGATTTGTCCTTGCTTCTATGTTCTCTCGTAACAACTTTCAAATATAAAATTCCATATTGTAAACTATAGCCATCTTGCTGTACATTACATCCCAAGAACTTGCTTATTTTATAACTAAAAGTTTGTGCCTTTTGATTGCCTTGTTTTCTTCACCCCCCAAGGCCCCATCTCGGGCAACTATGAATCTGTCCTCTGTTCCTGTGAGTTCAATGTTTTCAGACTCCCAAATAAGATTACATAGTATTTGTCTTTCTATGTCTGACATGTTGCACCTAACATAATGCCCTCAAAGCCCATCCATGTTGTTGCAAATAGCAAGACTTCCTTTTTCATGGCCAAATAATGTTACATCCACATAGGGCTTCCCAGGTGGCACTAGTGGTAACGAATCCACCTGCTAAGGCAAGAGATGCAGAGATGTGGATTTGATCTCTGGATCAGAAAGCTCCCCTGGAGTAGGAAGTGGCAATCCACGCCAACATTCTTACCTGGAAAATTCCATGGATAGAGGAGAGTGGCAGGCTACCAGTCCATGGAACTGCAAAGAGTCAGATGCAACTGAGATATAGATGCTACATTTTATTCAGCCATTCATCTGCTGGTAGACATCTAGATTGTTTCCATGCCTTGACTAGTCTATTAAGCTGCAATGAACATGAGAGTGCAGGTCTTTTTGAGATAGTGATTTAGTTTCCTTTTTTTCCTTAATTTTTATTTTTACTTTATTTTACTTTACAATACTGTATTGGTTTTGACATACATTGACATGAATCCACCACAGGTGTACATGAGTTCCCAATCCTGAACCCCCCTCTGACCTCCCACCCCATATCATCTCTCTGGATCATCCCCGTGCACCAGCCCCAAGCATCTCATATCCTGTATCGAACATAGACTGGCGAATCATTTTTTACATGATAGTATACACATTTCAGTGCCATTCTCCCAAATCATCCCACCCTTTCCCTCTCTCTCAGAGTCCAAAAGTCCGTTCTATATATCTGTGTCTCTTTTGCTGTCTCGCATACAGGGCTATCATTACCATCTTTCTAAATTCCATATATATGTGTTAGCATACTGTATTGGTGTTTTTCTTTCTGGCTTACTTCACTCTGTATAATCGGCTCCAGTTTCATTCACCGCATTAGAACTGATTCAAATGTATTCTTTTTAATGGCTGAGTAATACTCCATTGTGCATATGTACCACAGCTTTCTTATCCATTCGTCTGCTGATGGACATCTAGGTTGTTTCCATGTCCTGGCTATTATAAACAGTGCTGCTATGAACACTGGGGTACATGTGTCTCTTTCAATTCTGGTTTCCTCAGTGTGTATGCCCAGCAGTGGGATTGCTGGGTCATATGGCAGTTCTATTTGCAATTTTTTAAGGAATCTCCACACTGTTCTCCATAGTGGCTGTACTAGTTTGCATTCCCACCAACAGTGTAAGAGGGTTCCCTTTTCTCCACACCCTCTCCAGCATTTATTGCTTGTAGAC
>SJYA01002499.1:204266-224306 GCA_006410615.1 Neotragus moschatus
ATTCTGATGCTGGGAGGGATTGGGGGCAGGAGGAGAAGGGGACAACAGAGGATGAGATGGCTGGATGACATCACGGACTCAATGGGCATGAGTCTGAGTGAACTCCAGGAGTTGGTGATGGATAGGGAGGCCTGGCATGCTGCGATTCGTGGGGTAGCAAAGAGTCAGACACAACTGAGCAACTGAACTGAACTGAACTGTGAAAAATGCCTCTGGTTGCTTGATAGGGATTGCATTGAATCTGTAGATTGCTTTGGGTAGTACAGTCATTTTCACTATATTGATTCTTCTGATCCATGAACATGGTATATTTCTCCATCTATTAGTATCCTCTTTGATTTCTTAGACATACAGAAGTAGAATAGCTGAGGGTGAAGGAGGAGAGTGAAAGAGTCGGCTTAAAACTAAATATTTAAAAAACTAAGATCATGGCATGTAGCCCCATTACTTCATGGGAGATAGAGAAGAAAAGGTGGAAATAGTGACAGATTTTCTCTTCTTAGGCTCTAAAATCTCTGCAGATGATGACTGCAGCCATGAAATCAGAAGACATTTGCTTCTTGGCAGGAAGGCTATGACAAACCTAGACAGTGTGTTGAAAAGCAGAGACATTACTCTACCAACAAAGGTCGGAATAGTCAAAGCTATGGTCTTCCCAGTGTTCACATACCAGTTGTGAGGACTGGATAGTAAAGAAGGCAGAATGCTGAAGAATTGATACCTTCAAACTGTGGTGCTGGAGAAGACTTCTGAGAATCCATTGGACAGCAAGGAGATCAAACCAGGCAACTGTAAGGGAAATCAACCCTGAATACTCATTGGAAAGATTAACGCTGAAGCCAAAACTCGCGAATTTTGGTCATCTGATAGGAACAGCTGACTCATTGGAAAAGTCCCCAATGGGGGGGATGGATTGAGGGCAGAAGGAGAAGAGGGCATCAGAGGATGAGATGGCTGGGTGGCATCACTGATGCATGCACATGAACTTGGGCAAACTTTAGGAGATGGTGAGGGACAGAGAGGCCTGGTTTGCTACAGTCCATGGGACCACAAAGAGTCACACACGACTGGGCGACTCAACAACAACAACATCAACAGACTGCTGTACTATAGATGGTGAGCATCTTAAGGGAAGAAACCTTATATTTTCATACCATGACACAGCACAATACTTGGAAACTAACTGTTAGACTATCACAAATATTTAGTTAACTAGACTGAATTAAATCTACAAAGCATTATAATATGGAAGAATCTTCTGTACTCTCTTCTGGGAGATTACTCACCCCCACTCACCCATGTATTCACCAACATCACATAAGACACATCGGGAAAGGAGGCATTCTTCTATAGTTAAACTCTCATCAGGCTTTTTTCTTGAGATGTGTATCTTAGAGCTGAGTCAGCATATCTCTTGGTGAAAGAATTTGGGAACTGGCAGGAATCTCTCCTCAGCAGATTGATTCTCCTGCCTGTAACAGGTATGAGAGTGCCTGACAGTATGTAAATGAAGCTGCATGGGCCTGGCTATTTTTTCAGAGCCAGTGGAGGCTGAGTGGATAGAATGCGGCCCATTGATGCCAATATGAAATGCATGTTAATGTGCTGATTCACGTCAAAGATAAGTTTGCTTTTATAAATAGTCCCTCTCTCTCCAGTAAATAGGCTAAAAGAGATGACTCTCTGACAGGAATGAGACTTTGGGACTGGGGCACTCCTAAATGAAGGGGCCTATTTAGTTAATTATGGGGCCAACTTGTGAATGTGCTGCTCGAGGCTAGAAATGAATACTATCCCTTGTGCTAAAGGACCAGTAGATGATGGTGTCAGCCAACTTCAGCCCTGTCTATGAAGAGCCCACACTTCCCTGGATAATCAGCCCGACTGCTAGGTCTGTTTAATAATTAGAGAAGCCACATGTTGGTCAGAGCTAGCAAGGAGAGGTAAAGAATAAGGGAAGGGAGATATTTTTCATCCCTTTCACCAGGGAATGTTCATGAGTATATGCATGTTTCAGGATGGGACTCAGACTTGGGTATGAGGCATGGGAGGGTGTTAACCTAGAGTATCCAAAATTAGCTTACAGTTGAACATGTGGCATTCTAGCCCTGTGTTCTGCTCAAAAAAAAAATATAAAGAAAATAATACAACCCACAATTTCTACCGCTCTTGATATTTCCTACAGGAAATTTCATATTTGGAGTACATCATAACAGCGCAAGAAATGACACTCTGTTTGGTGGGGTACCTAGTCATTTCTTTCTTTATTAATTATTTATTACCTGTTACTCAATCCTTGTAAGGTGCTGGTAAGAATATCTATTGGTCCTTTGTCCAACAAAATAGTTTCCATGTTCTGTTGATTGTGCTTTCCTAAGGTCAAACATTTGGACCATGAAGTCAGAATATCTACATTGGAATTCTGGTTACACATTTATGTGATCTCAAATTCTTTATGTGTAAGATTATACCTATTTGTGTAGAAAGAAATGTGTTAATAACATTTTACGCATTTAGATCAGTGCCTCAGATACAGTAAGTAATTTAAAAAATTATCTTCTGACTTTGTTCCGTCTTATTTCTTCTTGCTCCCTACTTAATCTAAAATTTCATAGTATTTTTCCTGAATTACAGTTTTTCCACAAATCTCCTATCCTCTTATTTTTCCTCCCTGCATAGCTACCAGGGTACTTTTTCAGAAATATAAATATGACTGACCGTATCACTCTCCTGGTTATATTTAGACTCCCTATCATGACATAGAAGGCATTCTCCTTTCCAAACTTAATTTCCTTCCTACTCTTCCCATTTTGTTCTAATGCAGTACTGAAAGGCTCAGACCATCATTATTTATGTATAGAAGTTTTGAAATTATTTATATTTTATTAAAAATGTGTCATTAGCTTAAATATAGATATTATGGATCATTAGAACAAAATTGAGATTTAAGAAATAGGCCAACATACAGGTCAATTGATTTTTTAAAAGTTTCCAAAGCATTCAATGGCAAATGGCTGAAAATTTTAAAAATAGTGCTAAGTCAATTGGATATTAAAAAAAAAAAAAAGATTCTTGACCTATATTTCATACCATAGATAAAAACTAACTCAAAATAGATCTGAAGCCTAAGTGTAAACAGTTCAGTTCAGTTCAGTTCAGTTCAGTCACTCAGTCGTGTCCGACTCTTTGCAACCCCATGAATCACAGCACACCAGGCCTCCCTGTCCATCACCAACTCCCGGAGTTCACTCAGACTCACATCCATTGAGTCAGTGATGCTATCCAGACATCTCATCCTCTGTCATCCCCTTCTCCTCCTGCCCCCAATCCCTCCCAGCATCAGAGTCTTTTCCAATGAGTCAGCTCTTCGCATGAGGTGGCCAAAGTACTGGAGCTTCAGCTTCAGCATCATTCCCTCCAAAGAAATCCCAGGGCTGATCTCTTTCAGAATGGACGGGTTGGATCTCCTTGCAGTCAAAGTGTAAAAAGTAAAACTATCAAAATCTTAAAAGAAAATATAGGATAAAAATTTAGCTGCCTTGGATAAGGCAAAGATTTATTACTTAGAACACAAAAGGATGAAGAAAAAAAGAAAAGAAAAACTGATGAATTAGGCTTCATCCAATATAAAAATTTTGATTCTTCAAAACATTGATAACAAAAATTGAAAACCAGCCCAAAAACTGGATAAAATATTTTGAAAACACTTAGCAGTATGGGAATTGTATCTAAAATATGTAAAGAACTCTTACAATTTAATTAGAAGACCAAAACAGAAAAAAAAAGAGTAAAAATTGAGCTAAATATTTGAAAGTTACTTTAACAAGAATGATATACAGATAGTAAATGAGCACAAAAGAAGATAAGCAACATCTTTAGCTGTTAGGGAAATATAAAATAAAGCCACAACCAGATACCATTATGATCCCATTGAATGGCTAAGAGTAAAGACAGTGGCTATACCAAGTATTGGTGATGGTGTGGAGCTACTGGAACTAATCCATTATTGCTGGCCATTTTAAACAGTAAAGGCACTCTGGAAAATATATCAAAAGGTTTTTAAAAAAATGAGATGAAATTCATATAAATAATCTTAATGCTTTTAAAATTAGAGATACCAAGGGAACACTTCATGCAAAGATGGGCACAATAAAGGACAGAAACAGTATGAACCTAACAGAAACAGAAAATATTAAGAAGAGGTGGCAAGAATACACAGAAGAACTGTATAAAAAAGAGCTTCACAACCCAGATAATCACAATGGTGTGATCACTCACCTAGAGCCAGACATCCTGGAATGTGCAGTCAAGTAAGCCTTAGGAAGCATCACTATGAACAAACTAGTGGAGGTGATGGAATTCCAGTTGAGGTATTTCAAATCCTAAAAGATGATGCTGTGAAAATGTTGCACTCAATATGCCAGCAAATTTGGAAAACTCAGCAGTGGCCAAAGGAATGGAAAAGGTCAGTTTTCATTCCAATTCAAAAGAAAGGCAATGCCAAAGAATGCTCAAACTACCACACAATTGCACTCATCTCACAGGTTAGCAAAATAGTGTGCAAAATTCTCCAAGGCAGGCTTCAGCAGTACATGAACCAAGAACTTCCAGATGTTCAAGCTGGTTTTAGAAAAGGCAGACGAACCAGAAATCAAATTCCCAACATCCGCTGGATCATTGATAAAGCAAGAGAGTTCCAGAAAAGCATCTACTCTGCTTTATTGACTACTCCAAAGCCAAAATTCTTAAATAGATGGAAATACCAGACCACCTGACCTGCTTCTTGAGAAATTTGTGTGCAGGTCAAGAAGCTACAGTTAGAACTAGACACGGAACAACAGATTGGTTACAAATAAGGAAAGGAGTACATCATGGCTGTATATTATCACCCTGCTTATTTAACTTATATGCAGAGTACATCATGAGAAATGCTGGACTGGTTGAAGCACAAGCTGGAATCAAGATTTCCGGGAGAAACTATCAATAGCCTCAGATATGCAGATGACACCACCCTTATGGCAGAAAGCGAAGAAGAACTAAAGAGCCTCTTGATGAAAGTGAAAGAGGAGAATAAAACAGTTGGCTTAAAACTCAACATTCAGAAAACAGATCATGGCATCTGGTCCCATCACTTCATGACAAATAGATAGGGAAACAATGGAAACATTGAGAGATTTTATTTTTTGGCGCTCCAAAATCACTGCAGATGGTGACTGCAGCCATGAAATTAAAAGATGCTTGCTGCTTGGAAGAAAAGTTATGATGAACCTAGACAGCATATTAAAAAGCAGAGACATTACTTTGCCACCAAAGGTCCATCTAGTCAAAGCTATGGTGTTTCCAGTAGTTATGTATGGATGTGAGAGTTGGACTATAAAGAAAGCTGAACGCAGAAGAATTGATGCTTTTGAACTGTGGTGTTGGAGAAGACTCTTGAGAATCCCTTAGACTGCAAGGAGATCCAACCAGTCAATCCATCACTGACTCAGTGGATATGAGTTTGAGTAAATTCCAGGAGTTGGTGATCGACAGGGGTGCCTCACATGGTGCAGTCCATGGGGTTGGAAAAAGTCAGACACAACTGAGCAACCGAACTGAACTGATGATAATTTTATGTTTAGCTTTATGATGAAGCACCAAACTACTTTTGCAGTAGATAGAGCAGTTTATATTTATCTTTAAGTGCTTTAAGCTTCCAATTTCTCCATAGCCTTATCAAACTTATTTTACATTTTTAAATTCAGGTCAGTTCATTTGCTCAATCATGTCTGACTCTTTGTGGCCCCATGAACCACAGCACACCAGACTTCCCTGTCCATCACCAATTCCCAGAGTCCACCCAAACCCATGTCCATTGAGTCAGTGATGCCATCCAACCATCTCATCCTCTCGTCCCCTTTTCCTGCCCTCAATCTTTCCCAGCATTAGGGTCTTTTCAAACGAGTCAGCTCTCTGCATCAGGTGGCCAACATATTGGAGTTTCAGCTTCAACATCAGTCTTTCTAATGAACACCCAGGACTGATCTCTTTTAGGATGGATCTCCTTGCAGTCCAAGGGACTCTCAAGAGGCTTCTCCAATACCACAGTTCAAAAGCATCAATTCTTACAGTAAAGCATCTGTCTACAATGTGGGAGACCCAGGTTCAAGC
The DNA here is from genome assembly GCA_006410615.1 of Neotragus moschatus. Taxonomy (NCBI): domain Eukaryota; kingdom Metazoa; phylum Chordata; class Mammalia; order Artiodactyla; family Bovidae; genus Neotragus; species Neotragus moschatus. The sequence goes on from SJYA01002499.1 coordinate 210,417, forward strand.
CCTGGGTTGGGAAGATCCCCTGGAGAAGGAAATGGCAATCCACTCCATTACTATAGCCTTCCCTGGTGGCTCAGGTGGTAAAGCGTCTGCCCACAATGCAAGAGACCCCAGGTTCAATCCCTGGGGAGGGAAGATCTCCTGGAGAAGGAAATGGCAACCCACTCCAGTATTCTTGCCTGGAAAATCCCATGTATGGTGGAACATGGTAGGCTACAGTCCATGGGGTCACAAAGAGTTGGACATGACTGAGCAACTTCACTTTCATTTCACTTTCTTTATAGTCCAACTATCACTTTCATACATGACTACTGTAAAAACCATAGCCTTTACTAGACAGACCTTTGTTGACAAAGTAATGTCTCTGCTTTTTAATATGCTGTCTAGGTTGGTCATAACTTTCCTTTTAAGGAGCAATTACAGTTAATTTATTTGGTGTGAAAGTGCATCTCATTGTGGTTTGGATTTCTTTCCCTAATATATATTTTTTTAAGTTGTACATACACCTAGTATACCACGTAGCCATTGGAATACATTTACCCAAATGAACTGAAAGCACGTGTCTCCAAAAAGACTTGTTTTGCTGTTGTTGTTCAGTTGTTTAATCATGTTCTATTCTTTGTAACCCCATGGACTGCAGCATGCCAGGCTTCCCTGTCCTTCACAATCTCCTGGAGTTTGCTCAAACTCAGATCCATTGAGTCAGTGATGCCATCCAACTGTCTCATCCTCTGTGACCCCCTTCTCCTCTTGCCTTCAGTCTTTGCCAGAATCAGGATCTTTTCCAATGAGTCAGCTCTTCACATTAGGTGGCCAAAGTATTGGAGCTTCAGGTTCAAATCAGTCCATCCAATGAATCTTTCAGATTGATTTCCTTTCGGATCAACTCTCCTTGCTGTCCAAGGGACTCTCAAGAGTTTTCTCCAGCACCACAGTTCAAAGAATCAATTCATCGGCTCTCAGCCTTTTTTGTGGTCCAACTCTCACATTCTTACATGACTACTGGAAAAACCATGGCTTTGACTATATGGACCTTTGTCGGCAAAATAATGACTCTGTTTTTTAATATGCTATCTAGGTTGGTCATAACTTTTCTTCCAAGGAGCAAGCATCTTTTAATTTCATGGCTGCAGTCACCATCCACAGTGATTTTGGAGACAAATAAAAGTCTGTCACTGTTTTCATTTTTTCCCCATCTATTTGCCATGAAGTGATGGGGCCAGATGCCATGATCTTCATTTTTTGAATGTTGAGATTTTAAGCCAGCTTATTCACCCTCCTCTGTTTGCAATAGCCAAAATCTGGGAGGAAAACCCCAAATTCCATCAATAGATAAATGGATAAACAAATTTGGTGTATTTGTTTAATGGACTACTACTGAGTGACAAAGAAGAATTTTTAAAATATTGGTGATAGAAGGAACCCAGAAAGAAACCAGTGTATTATTTCATTTATATAAAGTCCCAGAAAAACAAATCAACCTATGGTGACTAGAAAGCATATCAGTTGTTTCCTTTGAATGTGGGCTTAGGTGTGAACAGAGATGTGTATAAGAGACAGCCATCCAACTGTCTCATCCTCTGTGACCCCCTTCTCCTCTTGCCTTCAGTCTTTGCCAGAATCAGGATCTTTTCCAATGAGTCAGCTCTTCACATTAGGTGGCCAAAGTATTGGAGCTTCAGGTTCAAATCAGTCCATCCAATGAATCTTTCAGATTGATTTCCTTTCGGATCAACTCTCCTTGCTGTCCAAGGGACTCTCAAGAGTTTTCTCCAGCACCACAGTTCAAAGAATCAATTCATCGGCTCTCAGCCTTTTTTGTGGTCCAACTCTCACATTCTTACATGACTACTGGAAAAACCATGGCTTTGACTATATGGACCTTTGTCGGCAAAATAATGACTCTGTTTTTTAATATGCTATCTAGGTTGGTCATAACTTTTCTTCCAAGGAGCAAGCATCTTTTAATTTCATGGCTGCAGTCACCATCCACAGTGATTTTGGAGACAAATAAAAGTCTGTCACTGTTTTCATTTTTTCCCCATCTATTTGCCATGAAGTGATGGGGCCAGATGCCATGATCTTCATTTTTTGAATGTTGAGATTTTAAGCCAGCTTATTCACCCTCCTCTGTTTGCAATAGCCAAAATCTGGGAGGAAAACCCCAAATTCCATCAATAGATAAATGGATAAACAAATTTGGTGTATTTGTTTAATGGACTACTACTGAGTGACAAAGAAGAATTTTTAAAATATTGGTGATAGAAGGAACCCAGAAAGAAACCAGTGTATTATTTCATTTATATAAAGTCCCAGAAAAACAAATCAACCTATGGTGACTAGAAAGCATATCAGTTGTTTCCTTTGAATGTGGGCTTAGGTGTGAACAGAGGTAAGGATTACCAAGGGACTTCAGGAAGCCCCACAGAATGATGAATATATTCTTTACCTTGATTATGATGATGGTTTTACAAATATACACATATATCAAAATTCTTAAAATTGTCTACTTTATTAAATATGTGCAATTTATTCTACATCAGTCATTCTCAGAAAGGAGCTTTAAAAGGTAGAGCCTTAAGTATCACGATCAGGTGTCTAAGAGTATACTTTAAAAGTTTGGTAAAATTATTTTTTAAAACCCTAATTGTTAACAATAAGCATTTCTTCCATTGATTCTGGTATTCATTAGTTTTTTGTTTTGTTTTAATTCACTTTCTGTACCTTCTTCCAAGTTGAAATCATAGATTCTTTTCTCTCTTGGCATATATTTATGTATGGTAACTTCTTAATTAGTCATATATGTTCATAAAAGTTTGCTGTTGGATGAAATTAGGTTCCCCTCTTAAGCCAAATGTCAGAAATCTTTTGTTTTATCTATATAATGGAATCAGAGCTAGTTTCCTAATATGTATGCCTGCATGCTTCAGTTGCGTCTGACTCTTTGTGACCCTATGGACTGTAACCCACCAGGCTCCTCTGTCTATGGGATTCTCCAGGCAGGAATACTGGAGTGGGTTTCCATACTCTTCTCCAGAGATCTTCGCAACACAGGGATTGAACCCACATCTCTTATGTCTCCTGCATTGGCAGGCAGGTTCTTTACCACTAGCGCCACCAGTTTCCCAACTGGTGACTTGAAACAGCAGTCCTGCAATATTTCTCTTGTGCCAGCAGGTTGCCTGGGTGTGGCTCTAGGGTTTGTCCAGCTGGGACAGTTCTGCTTCATTTGTCTTTCATCTTTCTCAGGGCGGCGGATAAGCAAGACTTATCCTCGCAGAAATGGCTGAGGTATGAGTAGACTTTTAGGAACACCATGGCCTCTTAAGCTTTGGCTTACAAATGGTATGCTGTCATATACTTTCGTTAGTCAAAGGAAGTTACCTGGTCAAATCCAAAGTCAAGTAGATAGGATCCTGTTAGGGAGAGGAACCCACGAACAATAGTGTGTGTACAAGAGTGATGTACTGAGGCCAATAATGTGATCTGCGAACATCAGTTTTAAATTGTTTTACTTTTCCCTCTCCTCATTCTTACTAGTTCTCTGTTGACTAGTGAAGATACCCCACTCTTTCTAAGTCTTCAGTAGAACTTCTGAAGTTTAATCATTCTCTATATCCCTTTGAAGATTTTACACTCTAGCCAGTGTGATGATGCCCATCTCATGCTGTATTCTCTTGCTTCTTCTTGCTTCTTCAGCCTTCTCTGCTGAAATCCTCCCAGATCCATTACAAACTTCTTTTATTAAAAAAGATCCACAAATTTCCTTTTATAAAAAATAGGCAGTATAGTTTAAAAAAAAAAGGGGGAAAGTGGAGATGATGTGATAAGAAAGGCTAAATAAAATCCTTTTCAATCACTTATTAGCTTTTGGGAAAGTTATTTCTTCATCTGTAAAATTGATAGGATATCATTTTGTTAACTTTTCTATAAGCCAGTTGAAACAAATCTTGAGACTGTTAATTCCTTTCTTCCCTCCTTTTCTTTTCCTCCAGTTTTATTTAACATTTTCTCTGTGATTCCATAAAGGGAGACTTCTAAATGTTTGTTTCAGGAAGTCTGAGGATGCTGCCAAAATATATGTTCTGAATTTATGAGTGAAATGCAGAACTTCCATAAATCACCCAGTCATTAAACAGACAGAAGAACCACTGACTTTTAATATTTCTTATAGCATTTTGCATAGGTCCTTATGCTATAAGTACACACAACAGTTACTTCATTGAGGGGCCTGTGTGTGATTGAGAGAATAAAAATTGAATGACATATTGATGAATTGATTCATAACACAGACCTCAGCCTCCAATTAAAATAAATAAATTTATATTTTAAAAATTTCCAGAATGCAGACCTTTATCTGTGTTTGTGGGTCAAATGGAAAAGTAGACTGCTCATTATTTTACATTAGAACTCTTGAAATATACAGAAACATTCTTATTAGTTATTTCAATACCTTTCACAGAGTTAACAGCTATCAAAGGTAGATATCTACAAAATAAGTATTAATAGTACATTTTTAAACAAGTTATTTAGATTTCATCAGTATTTCACCCAAGATTTCATAGTTCCATGGAAGCTTATTTAATTTCATCAGTTAACAATCTATTAGAATAAATTCAGAATAATAAAATCTCTGTTCTTCAAAAACTTGCACCTTTAAAAGACAAAGATCTGCTGTATTATTCAAGATATAATGTATTTTGATGTGGAACCAGATTAACCCTGAAATGTCAGTGGCATAATAGAACAGAATTTTATGTCTCACTCAGTTGCACGTCTGCCACTCAGTTACATATCCAGCAGAGGAGCTCTGCTCCTCAAAGTCCCAGGCTAACAAATTCTAGCATCTCAGTACAAGACGTCCATAATTTGCACATCAGAGGAAGTGAGAAGACAGAGAACTTGTGCCCTGTCTTGTAACTCTTACCTTAAATGCTCTCTGTCCAGTGTTCTCAGAAGTGTTAAAGGTCATTTTTATTCATAGTCTCCTGGGCAGGACGCACCATATGTCTCCATTTACCTGTAGTGTGCTGGGGAATATAGGGAACATGTGGATATTCAGTGAGCTGTAAATATCTCAGCCACAGTTATAACAGGATCTAGACTCATCCAAAGTAATTGTTGGTAAATAAATAAGATGTGTTAGTCACTCAGTCATGTCTGACTCTTTGTGACCCCATAGACTGTAGCTCACCAGGCGCCTCGGTCCTTGGGATTTTCCAGCAAAAAGTGATGTTAGTCGGTCAGTCAGTTCAGTCACTCAATCAGGTCCGTCTTTTTGCGACCCCATGAATCGCAGCACGCCAGGCCTCCCTGTCTCAAAGTTAAAACATCCTTGGAATGTGGTAGGAGGTTTCCTCTGAGATTTTATAAATCCTGTCCACAGAAGTGTTTCTTTCTTTGTCATGAATGTTGTTCAATGACGATTATCCTTGGTATCTTGTGTTTCTGCACATCTTGCAAACAGAACTAACTTCTTTTGTTTTAGATTTAACTCTCTGAAGACGTTTGTTCAGTGAATCAGCTTGGAAATCTATATGCCTCACTCTGGAGCAAAGGGCAAACATGCTTACTTTCCACTATAAGTTTTGGATTCCCTAAGATCAGGGTTTCCTACCCATAATGTAACACATAGGCATCCATCTGGACCCCTTCAGGTTGCCTTTGTAGAACTTGAGGCAAGGGAAACATGCATAAAATTCTGATGCAAAAAGTCTGTTGCTACTGTTGTAAGTATAATGTAATCTGTCCTTTTTTGCCCTGGAGTCTTGTTTTCTTCCACCAGCATCCATGAAACTGATGAGTGAACTTTTTCTTTGTAGGTAGGGTGAAATCTCACCCCCTTCATGATTCTTAACAAATGTGTGTAAAGAACACATCTAATTCAACAACAAAAAATGGTTGACAGAAACTCTAAAGCTTCATTTATTTAACAAATATAAAATTGTGTTCCTAGTTTGTGTGAGATATGATACCAGGTATTTAGATAATGCAAAGATGAAAAGATATGGCCCTTGTATTCAGGTTACTTATAGTCTAGTTGGAAGAATACATGGAAACAAAAGATACAATAGTATCAGAACACTGTAATAAAATGGTATACAGAATACAGTGAGACTCTGAGAAGGAAGAGTAGTGCAGTCCCCTAGGAGAGGCTTTATTTGAGGAGACAGTATTTTAATTGAGATAGGAGATGAATGCAAGTTCACCAGATGGCCAAGAAGTGGAGAAGACTTCTAGGAAGAGGGAAAATCATAAATAAAAATTCTAACATACTGTCTTTTGGGGGAAATGCCTGGCTTGAGTTTTAAGTATAAGAAGTCAGAGGATAATGGTCAAAAGAGTGGTCTGAGAAGCAAACAGTGACTGTACTGTGAAGGTTTTTAAATGCCATGCAAAGGACTTTGGATTTATCCTGTAGGCCATATAGAACTATTTAGGTGCACTTCAAAATAATTACAAATAAGGCTCTCAAGAGGATTTCAAGAAACAAATATTACTCTTTCTAGAACAATAATTTATTAAATTACTGTATCCATCCCTTTTCATATAAGATTATTCCTTTTGTTGATACCGAGAATGATTCTCTTAATTAAACAGCTTTTCTATAATGTTACATATTGTCTTAAAGTAGATGCTTAAGCCAGTTTCGAAACTGCAGCTCCATAGCCACACTGCAACAGAGCTGAACCATCAAAGCCAAGCTGTGTTCATTATCCCTAACACTAGTGAGGAAAGACTGTGAGGTTTTATTAAACAATAATAGAGGCATAATGTTTATTTTTGGAAGATTGATATGATAATTTTTTTTTTTACTTTATTTTACTTTACATTACTGTTTTGCCATACATTGACGTGAATCCACCACAGGTGTACATGAGTTCCCAATCGTGAACCCCCTCCTACCACCCACCCCCTATCATCTCTCTGGATCATCCCCGTGCACCAGCCCCAAGCATCCTGTATCCTGTATCGGACATAGACTGGCAATTCGTTTCTTACATGATAGTATACATGTTTCAATGCCATTCTCCCAAATCATCCCACCCTCTCCCTCTCCCACAGAGTCCAAAAGGCTGTTCTATACATCTGTGTCTATTTGCTGTCTCGCATACAGGGCTATCATTACCATCTTTCTAAATTCCATATATATGTGTTAGTATACTGTATTGGTGTTTTTCTTTCTGGCTTACTTCACTCTCTATAATCGGCTCCAGTTTCATCCACCTCATTAGAACTGATTCAAATGTATTCTTTTTAATGGCTGACTAATACTCCATTGTGTATATGTACCACAGCTTTCTTACCCATTTGTCTGCTGATGGACATCTAGGTTGCTTCCATGTCCTGGCTATTATAAATAGTGCTGAGATGAACATTGGGGTACATGTGTCTCTTTCAATTCTGGTTTCCTCAGTGTGTGTGCCCAGCAGTGGGTTTGCTGGGTCATAAGGCAGTTCTATTTGCAATTTTTAAAGGAATCTCCACACTGTTCTCCATAGTGGCTGTACTAGTTTGCATTCCCACCAACAGTGTAAGAGGGTTCCCTTTTCTCCACACCCTCTCCAGCATTTATTGCTTGTTGACTTTTGGATCGCAGCCATTCTGACTGGTGTAAAATGGTACCTCATCGTGGTTTTGATTTGCATTTCTCTGATAATGAGTGATGTTGAGCATCTTTTCATGTGTTTGTTAGCCATCCGTATGTCTTCTTTGGAGAAATGTCTATTTAGTTCTTTGGCCCATTTTTTGATTGGGTCATTTATTTTTCTGGAATTGAGCTGCATAAGTTGCTTGTATATTTTTGAGATTAGTTGTTTGTCAGTTGCTTCATTTGCTATTATTTTCTCCCATTCTGAAGGCTGTCTTTTCACCTTGTTTATAGTTTCCTTTGTTGTGCAGAAGCTTTTAATTTTAATTAGATCCCATTTGTTTATTTTTGCTTTTATTTCCAGTATTCTGGGAGGTGGATCATAGAAGATCCTGCTATGATATTTTCTCTTTTGAAAGATTAACTTTTCAGTTTAATTTTGATGTGCTATTCTGATACACTGGCTTCTTCTCAAAAGAATAATTCCTGAAGAGAATTGAAGTACAGTTGGCAGCCCATGTGAAAAGCCCATGTGTCATCTGTGTATGAGACAGGTTAAATTTAACTTGGTGGTTCAGAAAGTTTGTTTACATATTCCTTCAAGGTGTGATGGGCACCTTTCTCCTGAAGAATAGGTTTTTCCTTATATTGGGGTAGATCCAGGTGCTGGAAACCCAGGGTATACATGTGTGAAAATTTTCCTGATATTTGCTCAGTCACTTGCCAAATCTGTTGAAGAATGAGGCACTGTCTTTTGCTGTTGTTGGAATTTACAGATGTAAGATTGGTATCATTCTACATAGCTGCTGGCTTTGGGGCTCTTTTTGCTACTCTGGTAAAACAATTAAGTAAAGGAAAATTCAATGAGTAGGTAGGGTGAGGCATATCTTCTTACAAAACTGGACTGTGGGGAGCCATGTTGGAGTTACAGAAATGATGTCCTAGTAATCTCTTACATTATAGTGTGAAATACTTTAATATTCAAATGATGACTCAGCCTGGAGCTTTTCTTACCTCTAATTAGAAAACTGTCTCCCTGTTGTGATTCTGAGACTGCTACAAAGGACTTCCTGTCCCACAATATAGCTTTCTGTTTATTGGTATATACTGGTAGACAGCTTATCCCCAAATTAGAGGTGACATTTAATGTACAAATGCCCCTATGTACGTTATTTTATACTTAATGTGCCCCTGGGTGAGGTGTTGTATACTTAATACATTGTACTGTAAATGAATTGTAAAAGCAAATTTTGTTGATGGAGATTGGTAAAGTAAAAGTAAAGTCACTCAGTCGTGTCAGACTCTTTGAGACCCCATGAACTGTAGCCTACCAGGCTCCTCCCTCCATGGGATTCTCCAGGCAAGAGTTCTGAAGTAGGTTGCCATTTCCTTCTCCAGGGGATCTTGCCAATCTAAGGATCGAACCCAGGTCTCCCACATTTCAGGCAGACACTTTAACCTCTGAGCCACCAGGGAAGCCCATGGAGATTGGTAGGAATGATCAATCACTTGAGTATCAGATATGTGAAGTGGGAAGGGATTTAGAAGATGCAGTGAAGGGTAAGTAAAGATTCTAAATACAAATAAAATTTTATTAGCTACTGTTTCTTGAGTGCCTATTATGTACCAGGGAGTTCTAACCTCTTTCAGTGGATTATCTCCTTTAAACTACCCCAACAATCTTGTGAGGTAGGCACTGTTTTTATCCCCCATTTCGAAGATGTGACAGCTAAAGCATAGGGTGATTATCACTTTTCCAAGGTTATATAATTGGCAAGTTGTTGAAATTCCAATCTAGACAGCCTGACACTAACCTACCCTTTTGACCACCTTCTTATACTTCATTTTTATGAGTTTTGAGCATGTTTCTCAAAACATACCCCTTGCATAGGACAACATCAGTTCAGTTCAGTCGCTCAGTCGTGTCTGACTCTTTGCGACCCCATGAATCGCAGCACGCCAGGCCTCCCTGTCCATCACCAACTCCTGGAGTTCACTCAGACTCATGTCCATCGAGTCAGTGATGTCATCCAGCCATCTCATCCTCTGTCGTCCCCTTCTCCTCCTGCCCCCAATCCCTCCCAGCATCAGAGTCTTTTCCAATGAGTCAACTCTTCACGTGAGGTAGCCAAAGTACTGGAGCTTCAGCTTTAGCATCATTCCTTCCAAAGACATCCCAGGGCCGATCTCCTTCAGAATGGACTGGTTGGATCTCCTTGCAGTCCAAGGGACTCTCAAGAGTCTTCTCCAACACCATAGTTGACCCCAAAAAAGCTACAGTCAGGCTCCCCCGTCCCCAGGATTCCCCAGGCAAGAACACTGGAGTGGGTTGCCATTTCCTTCTCCAATGAAAGGACTAATAAGGTTAGTAACTCTCTATCTGTATATATATGTACATGTATATGAACTGTGGTGTTGGAGAAGACTCTTGAGAGTCCCTCGGACTGCAAGGAGATCCAACCAGTCCATCCTATAGGAGATCAGTCCTGAGTGTTCAATGGAAGGACTGATGTTGAAGCTGAAACTCCAACACCTTGGCCACCTGATGTGAAGAGCTGAGTCATTTGAAAAAACCCTGGTGCTGGGAAAGATTTAGGGCAAGAGGAAAAGGGGACAACAGAGGATGTGATGGTTGGATGGCATCACCAACTCAGTGGACATGAGTTTGGGTAAACTCTGGGAGTTGGTGATGGACAGGGAGGCCTGGTGTGCTGCAGTCCATGAGGTCACAAGCAATCTCACGACTGAGCAACTGAAATGAACTGAATATATATATTTTCCTTCCTCACTGTGAAAAAGAGAATTTGATATGCATTTTAATGAATAAATAACTAAAGCATCAATCTCGTAGTTTGTGTCATAAGTATAAGACATTGCCAACATGCTCCTTGAATTTCTTTTTTCCCAGAGAAGAGTTGTATTTTAAGTTAGTAGTGATATATTCCTAATTGAGAAAAGAAAGAAAGGACTCTTGATGGAAATGGTTTTGGATGTATGAGAGAGGATACTCTGAGATGGAGGAGATATGTTTCTATTCAGTTTTGTCTTATTCTCCATTTTATTAAGCCAAAACCAGATTGGGTCATCAAAGTGAGTTTTTAGACTTTCTGTTCCTAAATTTTCCCTTTCTTTGCCATGAAGATTCTTTTTCTCTTACCTAGGTTTTGATTTACCTTCTACTTTGTCTGTTTTCAAGCAAAAGAGTGAGGAAAAAGTATTGATATGTGGAGGGGGTTAAGAGCCCTATAAAGCTGAACTTGGTTTGGAATACTGACCCCTATCATTTGCTAAACATGACTTTGGGCAAGTTATTAATGACTTGGAAACGTTGTTTTCCTCTTCTATAAAATAAATGTATCAAATGAGAGGACTTATATCTCTATGTAACAAACTTCCAACTCTCAGCCGGTTTATTTCCCCCACGTGTAGAGAAATCTGTTGGTAAGTAGCTGTTGATTTTGGCCCCAAATCTGATGATTTTTGGTCAAGTTTTTCTGCCATTCTCTAGATCATTCCTATAGATCAGTTCTTTGCCTCAGGGTAACAAAGTGATTGCAGCAACCTCAGATATTCCATTGTATTCAAGGCAGGAAGAAGACGAAAGTGGAAGCAATAGTTATTGCAGTCTTTTCGTGTGTGTTATCAGAAAAGCAAAATCTTCTCTGAACCCCTATTTCTACTTATGCCTTATGGGACAGGGGCTTTCCTGGTGTCTCAGACAGTAAAGAGTCCACTTTCAGTGTGGGAGGGAGAAGGCGATGGCACCCCCCTCCAGTACTCTTGCCTGGAAAACCCGATGGACAGACGAGCCCGGTGGGCTGCAGTCCATGGGGTCGCTAAGAGTAGGACATGACTGAGCAACTTCACTTTCACTTTTCACTTTCATACATTGGAGAAGGAGATGGCAACCCACTCCAGTGTACTTGCCTGGAGAATCCCAGGGACGGGGGAGCCTGGTGGGCTGCCATCTATGGGGTCGCACAGAGTCGGACACAACTGAAGCCACTTAGCAGCAGCAGTGTGGGAGACCTGGTTTCGATCCCTGGATTGGGAAGCTCCCCTGGAGGAATGCATGGCAACCCACTCCAGTATTCTTGCCTGGAGAATCCCCGTGAACAAAGGAGCCGGGCAAGCTACAGTCCACGGGGTTACAAAGAGTCAGACACGACTGAGTGGCTAAGCATACATGAAACAGAGTGTGCCACTCCTATCTAAGGAGTTGGAAAACAAGTATTTAGCTCTCCCAATAGGATTTCAAAAGTTAATGAGTTGGTCATACATTTGTGTTACAAAGGACAGTAGTAATAGATCCACCTCACAATTTAGATAAAGATTAAATTAGATAATATTATATCAAGTGCTAATTCTGTGCCTATCATATAGGAAGTATTTACTTAATATAAGGCAGCTATAGTTATCATTGTCATGTCTTATATTGTCATCCCCATTACCAGGAAAGTAATATGAACCCTCCACAGCATCTCATCTCATCTCAAAAATCCAAAGTTGCAGAGCCTCCTCAGTCAGAGGCTCGTTCATTTTCTGTCAAAACTCATCTCTGACCTTTTTTTCACACTTGGTACAGTAATAACGAACTCCTTTAGAAAACAACTAACTGCTTAGAGTTCTTTCCTGTACAAACTATTCTGCTTTTCCTTTGCTCATATCTATCTTGATCCCTACAGTGCCCTTTCGTTCTTACCAACCTATTAGCTCTGGCCCATCCCTTAAAACTTGAATAGGCTTCACCTCTCTGGCAACCCCCAGCCCCACTCCGAATTGGTAAGTGCCCCTCTTCAAAGTTCTCCAGTATCCAGATGGTTTCTCAGCTGGCATTAGTGGTAAGGAACCCACTGCCAATTCAGGAGACATAAGAGTTGCTGGTTTGATCCCTGGGTTGGGAGGATCCCCTGGAGGAGGGCATGGCAACCCACTCCAGTATTTTTGCATGGAGAATCTCATGAACAGAGGAGCGTGGCAGGCTACAGTCCATGGAGCTGCAAAGAGTTGGACACAATTGAAGCGACTTAGCACATAGCACACACACACTGATTGCATCACCATAATAAATTTCACAAGAGTGTTTAGGAATTTTCTCTTTACTTAATGACCTCCTGTGGTAGGCTCTGAATTTCTTGAGGTCTAGACCAGCTTTCCTTTTCATCTTGGTGTTCCCTAAAGAGTTGGCAGTCAGTATATGTTTATTAAGCACAACTGCAGAGTCATGTATCTCTTTAATGTTCATTGCCCTCCATTTGAAGCGCTTCATAAGCATCTATCTCATCTCTCCTTTCTTCTTCTCCTGTCTCAGGGAATAATGATCATATTTTCAATAAATAATTATTGGATCTTGATACTTCTTGTTATTTTGGAAAGTAAACATTTACTTGGATAGCTTGAGATCCTATCAATTCTGACTGCCAGTAACGAGAACTTATATGGTACTATGTAAGCTCAGTAGAGAAAGAATCTCTGTTTTGGGGGGTTTGTGATAGTTCAGTTGCCATAGAAACAGCCTTCCCTCTAAGTTGGTTCATTAGGGTTTTTTCTCCCTTAAATAATTTGGAGAACAGCCATGTTCCACAAATAGACTACTTCATGGGAAAGATCATACTTGACATCCCTTTCCTTATGCTAAAATCTGCACTAAACAGAAAAGCAGTAGTCCTTCAACATCACCCACTCCATTTTAAGCTTGACTTATTATAGCAAGTAATTCACTTGACTTTTAAAAAGATTTCTTTCTGGAGTATGAATGTGAAGAAAGAACAAGAGTAAATTTTCTAAATCAAAGCCATTCTGACAGATTTTATATAACCTATGCAGTTAGGTTACAATCTTAATTCATATCATATGTAGGTACCACATGTTCTTAAAGGGAAAAAAATCAGATTTCTATTGCATTGTCTAGGGAAGTGAATTCTCTGTCCTTTGGGAAAATATGAGATAAAATACAGTTAAAATAATTCTTCTTATAGATGAACGAAGTTTTGTTTTCAGCTAGTTGGGGGGACTTTTACTCCCAAAATGGGAAAAGTCACAAGTGTGCTTTTAAAGTTCTTACTTGATTTTGATCAAAGCCGACTGGCCACAGTGGATTCATTCAGATTCCAAACTTCATTTCTGGAGAAAGCTCTTACGTATTAAGGTATGCTGCTGCTCCTGCTAAGTCACTTCAGTCGTGTCCGACTCTGTGCAACCCCATAGACGGCAGCCCACTAGGCTCCCCCGTCCCTGGGATTCTCCAGGCAGGAACACTGGAGTGGGTTGCCATTTCCTTCTCCAATGCATGAAAGTGAAAA
>SJYA01002499.1:225376-249097 GCA_006410615.1 Neotragus moschatus
CTGATGTGAAGAGCTGAGTCATTTGAAAAAACCCTGGTGCTGGGAAAGATTTAGGGCAAGAGGAAAAGGGGACAACAGAGGATGTGATGGTTGGATGGCATCACCAACTCAGTGGACATGAGTTTGGGTAAACTCTGGGAGTTGGTGATGGACAGGGAGGCCTGGTGTGCTGCAGTCCATGAGGTCACAAGCAATCTCACGACTGAGCAACTGAAATGAACTGAATATATATATTTTCCTTCCTCACTGTGAAAAAGAGAATTTGATATGCATTTTAATGAATAAATAACTAAAGCATCAATCTCGTAGTTTGTGTCATAAGTATAAGACATTGCCAACATGCTCCTTGAATTTCTTTTTTCCCAGAGAAAAGTTGTATTTTAAGTTAGTAGTGATATATTCCTAATTGAGAAAAGAAAGAAAGGACTCTTGATGGAAATGGTTTTGGATGTATGAGAGAGGATACTCTGAGATGGAGGAGATATGTTTCTATTCAGTTTTGTCTTATTCTCCATTTTATTAAGCCAAAACCAGATTGGGTCATCAAAGTGAGTTTTTAGACTTTCTGTTCCTAAATTTTCCCTTTCTTTGCCATGAAGATTCTTTTTCTCTTACCTAGGTTTTGATTTACCTTCTACTTTGTCTGTTTTCAAGCAAAAGAGTGAGGAAAAAGTATTGATATGTGGAGGGGGTTAAGAGCCCTATAAAGCTGAACTTGGTTTGGAATACTGACCCCTATCATTTGCTAAACATGACTTTGGGCAAGTTATTAATGACTTGGAAACGTTGTTTTCCTCTTCTATAAAATAAATGTATCAAATGAGAGGACTTATATCTCTATGTAACAAACTTCCAACTCTCAGCCGGTTTATTTCCCCCACGTGTAGAGAAATCTGTTGGTAAGTAGCTGTTGATTTTGGCCCCAAATCTGATGATTTTTGGTCAAGTTTTTCTGCCATTCTCTAGATCATTCCTATAGATCAGTTCTTTGCCTCAGGGTAACAAAGTGATTGCAGCAACCTCAGATATTCCATTGTATTCAAGGCAGGAAGAAGACGAAAGTGGAAGCAATAGTTATTGCAGTCTTTTCGTGTGTGTTATCAGAAAAGCAAAATCTTCTCTGAACCCCTATTTCTACTTATGCCTTATGGGACAGGGGCTTTCCTGGTGTCTCAGACAGTAAAGAGTCCACTTTCAGTGTGGGAGGGAGAAGGCGATGGCACCCCCCTCCAGTACTCTTGCCTGGAAAACCCGATGGACAGACGAGCCCGGTGGGCTGCAGTCCATGGGGTCGCTAAGAGTAGGACATGACTGAGCAACTTCACTTTCACTTTTCACTTTCATACATTGGAGAAGGAGATGGCAACCCACTCCAGTGTACTTGCCTGGAGAATCCCAGGGACGGGGGAGCCTGGTGGGCTGCCATCTATGGGGTCGCACAGAGTCGGACACAACTGAAGCCACTTAGCAGCAGCAGTGTGGGAGACCTGGTTTCGATCCCTGGATTGGGAAGCTCCCCTGGAGGAATGCATGGCAACCCACTCCAGTATTCTTGCCTGGAGAATCCCCGTGAACAAAGGAGCCGGGCAAGCTACAGTCCACGGGGTTACAAAGAGTCAGACACGACTGAGTGGCTAAGCATACATGAAACAGAGTGTGCCACTCCTATCTAAGGAGTTGGAAAACAAGTATTTAGCTCTCCCAATAGGATTTCAAAAGTTAATGAGTTGGTCATACATTTGTGTTACAAAGGACAGTAGTAATAGATCCACCTCACAATTTAGATAAAGATTAAATTAGATAATATTATATCAAGTGCTAATTCTGTGCCTATCATATAGGAAGTATTTACTTAATATAAGGCAGCTATAGTTATCATTGTCATGTCTTATATTGTCATCCCCATTACCAGGAAAGTAATATGAACCCTCCACAGCATCTCATCTCATCTCAAAAATCCAAAGTTGCAGAGCCTCCTCAGTCAGAGGCTCGTTCATTTTCTGTCAAAACTCATCTCTGACCTTTTTTTCACACTTGGTACAGTAATAACGAACTCCTTTAGAAAACAACTAACTGCTTAGAGTTCTTTCCTGTACAAACTATTCTGCTTTTCCTTTGCTCATATCTATCTTGATCCCTACAGTGCCCTTTCGTTCTTACCAACCTATTAGCTCTGGCCCATCCCTTAAAACTTGAATAGGCTTCACCTCTCTGGCAACCCCCAGCCCCACTCCGAATTGGTAAGTGCCCCTCTTCAAAGTTCTCCAGTATCCAGATGGTTTCTCAGCTGGCATTAGTGGTAAGGAACCCACTGCCAATTCAGGAGACATAAGAGTTGCTGGTTTGATCCCTGGGTTGGGAGGATCCCCTGGAGGAGGGCATGGCAACCCACTCCAGTATTTTTGCATGGAGAATCTCATGAACAGAGGAGCGTGGCAGGCTACAGTCCATGGAGCTGCAAAGAGTTGGACACAATTGAAGCGACTTAGCACATAGCACACACACACTGATTGCATCACCATAATAAATTTCACAAGAGTGTTTAGGAATTTTCTCTTTACTTAATGACCTCCTGTGGTAGGCTCTGAATTTCTTGAGGTCTAGACCAGCTTTCCTTTTCATCTTGGTGTTCCCTAAAGAGTTGGCAGTCAGTATATGTTTATTAAGCACAACTGCAGAGTCATGTATCTCTTTAATGTTCATTGCCCTCCATTTGAAGCGCTTCATAAGCATCTATCTCATCTCTCCTTTCTTCTTCTCCTGTCTCAGGGAATAATGATCATATTTTCAATAAATAATTATTGGATCTTGATACTTCTTGTTATTTTGGAAAGTAAACATTTACTTGGATAGCTTGAGATCCTATCAATTCTGACTGCCAGTAACGAGAACTTATATGGTACTATGTAAGCTCAGTAGAGAAAGAATCTCTGTTTTGGGGGGTTTGTGATAGTTCAGTTGCCATAGAAACAGCCTTCCCTCTAAGTTGGTTCATTAGGGTTTTTTCTCCCTTAAATAATTTGGAGAACAGCCATGTTCCACAAATAGACTACTTCATGGGAAAGATCATACTTGACATCCCTTTCCTTATGCTAAAATCTGCACTAAACAGAAAAGCAGTAGTCCTTCAACATCACCCACTCCATTTTAAGCTTGACTTATTATAGCAAGTAATTCACTTGACTTTTAAAAAGATTTCTTTCTGGAGTATGAATGTGAAGAAAGAACAAGAGTAAATTTTCTAAATCAAAGCCATTCTGACAGATTTTATATAACCTATGCAGTTAGGTTACAATCTTAATTCATATCATATGTAGGTACCACATGTTCTTAAAGGGAAAAAAATCAGATTTCTATTGCATTGTCTAGGGAAGTGAATTCTCTGTCCTTTGGGAAAATATGAGATAAAATACAGTTAAAATAATTCTTCTTATAGATGAACGAAGTTTTGTTTTCAGCTAGTTGGGGGGACTTTTACTCCCAAAATGGGAAAAGTCACAAGTGTGCTTTTAAAGTTCTTACTTGATTTTGATCAAAGCCGACTGGCCACAGTGGATTCATTCAGATTCCAAACTTCATTTCTGGAGAAAGCTCTTACGTATTAAGGTATGCTGCTGCTCCTGCTAAGTCACTTCAGTCGTGTCCGACTCTGTGCAACCCCATAGACGGCAGCCCACTAGGCTCCCCCGTCCCTGGGATTCTCCAGGCAGGAACACTGGAGTGGGTTGCCATTTCCTTCTCCAATGCATGAAAGTGAAAAGTGAAAGGAAGTCGCTCAGTCATGTCCAACTCTTCGCGACCCCGTGGACTGCAGCCTACCAGGCTCCTCTGTCCATGGGATTTTCCAGGCAAGAGTATTGGAGTGGGGTGCCATCGCCTTCTCCGCGTATTAAGGCATACAGTAGTGAAGAAGCTGCCTGCCAATGCAGGAGATGCAGGAGGCTCAGGTGGGATCCCTGGGTCAGGAAGATCCCCTGGAGGGGGAAATGCAACCCACGCCAGTATTCTTGCCTGGGAAATGGCATTAACAGAGGAGCCTGTCAGGCTACAACTGTTCATGGGTTTACAAACAGTTGGACACAACTTAGCAACTAAACAACAATTATGGTATATGCCTGAGTTTTCTAAGAAAGGAATTAGAAAAGTTTATCCCTCTCATTTTGTGAGACAGAAATCAGTGACAGCCAATTACAGTTGATTTAAAATATTTGACTATGGAAAAGACCAGACTGCAATGGACAAACCTGTAAATTCTGTGAAGGAGTCCTCCCCTTTCACATTTTACACAGATTGAGTAATTAGGGCCTGACAATTTATTAAAAATTGATCTCAGGAAAGGGTCTGAGACTCATTCAACAAACTGAAACTCAGCTAATTGGTGATAGCTAGAGAATTTTCATTTGAAAAGGGAATCAACGTCTTTAGTTTGAACTGAAGTAAAATTTGGGCAGGAGAGAAGTGATCTCCAGTAGCTATAGTTGACAACCATGCCTCTACATTTGTGATACATTAGAACCAGTACAATATCGTAAAGTAATTAACCTCCAATTAAAATAAATAAATTTATATTTTTTTAAAGTAATTTAAAATTTTTTTAAATAAAAGGTTAAAAATAAAAAGAAATCATTTATCATTCTAGATATACATCATTCCAAAAAAAGTTTGAATTCTTATAGAAACATGGCAGCCTCTCTGGTTCATAAGTCTTCTCTAGACAAGAGATGGAATATTAAGAAAAAGGATCTTAAAAGGTTGATGAGAACAACATAGACTGCCTATTTTGGCAAATAAACCTATGGAGATGTCTTTTAAGGCTCAGAGCTGAAATTCAATACCATAGGAGAAAACATAGTCCATTATTCAAGGACCAGAGGTTGCAGAGTTGAGACAGCCTTTCTATACACTTAGACTTGGAAAAAACAAATCTTGTGAACCAACAGAAAAAATTCTATTAATGTTACTGTGTCTATGTTGTTAACAGCTTCTCTGCTGAGCTTTAGTGTCATATCTCAGCTCGTATTTGGAACATACTTCAAATCATTAGAAATGTCATCAATTACTAAATCAATTTAATTGCTAAAACATTTATTTTTTCCAGCTTTATTGAGATATAATTGGCATATTACATAGAAAACATTGATTTAATTGTTTAAAACAAGTGCCATTCTTTCAGCATTCAAGAAACGTTGATTTTGTACTTACTGTAGTTGTGTGTGTGTGTGTATTAGTCACTCGGTCGTGTCTGACTCTTTGTGACTCCATGGACTGTAGCTCACCAGGCTCCTCTGTCCATGGGATTCTCCAGGCAGGAATAATGGAGTGGGTTGCCCTTCCCTTCTCCAGGGCATCTTCTCAATCCGAGGATCGAACCTGGGTCTCCCACATTGCAGGCAGATTCTTTAACATCTGAGCCACCAGGGGTACTCTCCTATTAACAAATGTTAGGAAACAAGCGTGAATAAGACTTACAGAGGTCATAGTATGGAAGAGGAAACAGAAAAGAAAGCAACTGCAATAAAATGCAGTGATACTGAAGGCCAAGTTTCATTTAACACAGAAGAATCAGTCCAGAAAAAGGCATTTATTTGTAAGATATCTTATCTACAGAAAAAAGTCGATAAATATTTATAGATGTTTGTGATGTTGGAACTGAGCACTGGTTGAAATTGTTATTTTTTTCTATATTATTATTTCTTACACTTACAGACATAAAATAAACATTGCTTTGGGGGATATGAAATGTATATGAAAGTGCTTTATAATTTATAAAGTAAAAGTCACTCAGTCATGTCCGACTCTTTGTGACCCCATGGACTATAGTCCATGGAATTCTCTAGGCCAGAATACTGGAGTGGGTAGCCTTTCCCTTCTCCAGGGGATCTTCCCAACCCAGGGATCGAACCCAGGTCTCCCACACTGCAGGCAGATTCTTTACCATCTGAGCCACAAGGGAAGCCCAATTGATAAGGCATGGTACAGATATATGGCATTATCAATATTTGCAAACATTATTTGTCACGCCTTTGAATGCAACAGTGTTAGACTGATTTTTGGCAGAATTTTACCTTTTTTTTCTGGAGATGGACAGCAGAGACCGAAATTAATAAACATAGTCTGGCAAGACAATATATTGATGTCATTTAAACTATTTCAGGAATCCTCTGCTTTCTGAATTACTTTTTTCTGACATCATGGCCAGTGTGCTTGTTTTTCCTCAGTAAGATGATCACTTCTTCTCACCAATACACAGTTTTTAATCAGCCAGTTAATTAAGCAGAAATTTTGGTTCTTACATAATTTTATTTATCACCTCAGAATTTGTGTTTTTGAATGAATATTGTCCTCTTAAGGTAGTAATTTTTAGAAGTTATGCTCTTATTCTGCCATTCAAAGTGATTTTCAAAGTCATTTTTAGACTATCTTTTAAACATCTTTTTGAAAAATTTTATTTTAAGATGACACTTTGTTTGTTTCTAGTGGCACAAAAGTATAAATCCATCATAGGGAATTTGAAACTCCAGTAAACAAAATAAGATTTGAGCCATCTCTATTCTATCTCCTAGGAATTATAACTTCTGTGTAGTTTGCATTCCTCTACTTTTAAGAGAAAGATAACTCTTTTTAAAAAATAAGACCACTCTACAATATTGTTTTGAAACTATTTACCTCCTTCAAAAATGTGGTGTGAATCTCTTTCCATCTGAAATTCATTATATAGATATAATGTGCCTTATCTAATCAGCTCTCCACTGTTGAACACATGTTGTTTCTTCTTTTCTATTGAAAAGAGCACTATGATAAACATGCTTGTAACTAAATTTTTGTTCCTCTTTGGAAACATTTCTTTAAACTAACTTACTTAAAGTACAAGTGACTGAACTGAAAGGATGCATATAAACTCTCCCCCAGCAGTGCATGCCTGATTGCCTATGCATGTGAGCTCGGTCACTCAGCTGTACCCGTCCCCTGGCAACCCTATGGACTGCAGCCCACCAGTCTACTCTGTGCATGGAACTTTCCAGGCAAGAATACTGGAGTGGTTTGCCATTTCCTCCTCCACTAAACCCTTGCTAAATTTAAATATTTTAAAAGTCTTAGGACTTCTCTGGCGATCCAGAAGTTGAGACTTGTGCTTCCAATGCAATGAGGCATGAGTTTGAACCCTGGTCAGGGCACTAAATGATAGCTCAATTGGTTAAGAATCCACCTGCAATGCAGGAGACCCCGATTTGATTCCTGGGTCGGGAAGATCCCCTGGAGAAGGGATAGGCTACCCACTCCAGTATTCTTGGGGTTCCCTTGTGGCTCACCTGGTAAAGAATCAGCCTGCAATGTAGGAGACCTGGGTTTGATCACTGGGTTAGGAAGATCCCCTGGAGAAGGGAAAGGCTACCCACTCCAGCATTCTGGCCTGGAGAATTACACGGCTGTATAGTCCATTTCGTTGCAAAGAGTCAGACCCAACTGAGCGACTTTGACTTTGACTTTCACAGGGCACTAAGATCCTGTATAACAGAGAGAGTGGTCAAAAAGTGTTTTTTTAAAAAAAGTTTTTGTTAATTTAGCAAGTTAAAAATGCGATTTTATTTTCAGGAGCATTTTATGTTTTTACTAATGGGTTAAATTTACACAAGTCATTTTATTACTTTTCTATTGGTTGCCTATTAGCTTCTTTACCTATGTTTCTGTTGATGTGATTTTTCTTTGTTTATAGGAATATTTTATATGTTAAGGCTAATAAACAAAAAATGCAAAGTATACATAATATTAAAAAATCCATAGTATACAAAGCATACATGTGTTACATTTACAAATATAATCTTTGTCTTTTTAAATATTTGAGTCATATTTTAACACAAAATTGTTTTTAAATAATTATTTTAATCTTGTTATTTTATTTATTCTCAATTACTTATTTGGATCCTTTAGACAGAATTCATATTAAAGGAAAGAGCCAAAAGTATTTGATTGTAATATTCAGAATTAGATCAATAATGTAGTTAAGCAGAGCCATTTAGAATTTTTTAAATTAAATCATAATGAATAATTGAGATAGCAACTTGTAAGGCTGATCAAGTGATTTTTTAAATTAATTTTATTGATATGTTACAATTTTATTTTATTTTTTATTTTATTGATAGGTTCAGTTCAGTCACTCAGTTGTGTCCGACTCTTTGCAACCTCATGAATCGTAGCACTCCAGGTCTCCCTGTCCATCACCAACTCCCAGAGTTCACTCAGACTCATGTCCATCGAGTCAGTGATGCCATCCAGCCATCTCATGTAGTCCCCTTCTCCTCCTGCTCCCAATCCCTCCCAGCATCAGAGTCTTTCCCAATGAGTCAACTCTTCCCATGAGGTGGCCAAAGTACTGGAGTTTCAGTTTTAGCATCATTCCCTCCAAAGACATCCCAGGGATGATCTCCTTCAGAATGGACTTGTTGGATCTCCTTGCAGTCCAAGGGACTCTCAAGAGTCTTCTCCAGCACTACAGTTCAAAAGCATCAATTCTTCAGCTCTCAGCCTTCTTCACAGTCCAACTCTCACATCCATATATGACCACAGGAAAAACCATAACCTTGACTAGACAGACCTTTGTTGGCAAAGTAATGTGTCTGCTTTTGAATGTGCTATCTAGATTGGTTACAACTTTCCTTCCAAGGAGTAAGCGTCTTTTAATTTCATGGCTGCAATCACCATCTGCAGTGATTTTAGGGATAGTAATTTCTCGGTTTCCTTTCAATGGTTTATCCCACCCTGTGACTCTAGAAAATTCAACACAAGACTCCCAGAACTGCCCTGAGGGTTGTGTCCATTCCAGACTGTGAAAAGGAAAAGAACACAGACACTCTTGTTTGGAGATATTTGTGGGCCTTGTCTGGAAATCGTACATATTGCTTCTGTGTTCATTCCTCTGGCAAGAAGGCTACCACAAGACCATGCCTTGCTCCAAGGAAAGCTAGCAAATGTAGTCAAGCTAATATTGTAAGGAGAAAGAAAGAGGCAGCAGAAACAATGCCATAATCCACTGATAAAGTAAACATGGTTAAAAAAGAGAATAAGAAAAATTTATAACAAAATCCTAATTGTTTACAGATTCTGTGTTTAATTCACTTACTTTCTAAAGTGTATTTGTAACCCCCAAACCAAAAGTCCTCGTGCTTTCAAAGTCATCTGTGGACATACCCACTGTCACTGGACAGAAAGCAACAAAAAATTTGAGTCATCCAACTAAACACATTCTCAGCAGATATCGAACAAGTCAATGTTTTGCCTTCTTGTTTCATCTCTCATACTGCAAACAAGTGTCCTTTAAAGTCTGTTTGGTGTGTGTGCTTTTGTTAATGGTTTTATTGTTTAAAATTGCCACAGAGAATAACTATGATGTGCTGTACAGTGTTCCTGGGGCTTCCCAGGTGAAACTAGTGGTAGAGAACCCACCCGCCAGTGTAGGAGATACATAACATAGGTTCGATCCCAAGTGTAGGTAGATCCTCTGGAGGAGGAAATGGCAGCCCAATCCAGTATTCTTGTCTGGAGAATCTCATGGACAGAAGAGCCTGGTGGACTAGCTCATTCGGGTCGCAAAGAGTTGGAAACAACTGAAATGACTTAACACACAACACACATATAAGTATTCCTAAGGGAGCAAGGAGGCTGCAATGTGCCTTATGGAGAAAATACATGTGCTAGTTAAGTGTTGTTTAAGTGTGAGTTACATGCGGTTGCCTGTGAATTCTATGTTAATAAATCAACAGTGTATATTCAATAAGCTATCGTTAAACAGAAACTCATATAAAACAACAGTGTATTTGTTGGTTGATGAAAATGTGACCACAGACTCTCACAAGGAGCAGTGGTTCAGTACTCACTAATTCACTGTTTATAACGATTTAATAGGACATAAATGCCACAAATAATAATAAACTATATGTATGTATGTGTGATTTTACCTCTTTCCCACCTACATTTTTTTGATTTGTGTATTGTGTCAGCCACTGCCTGATGCTTTTCCCAAAAGCCATTTCCTACTTCTCTCTTCTGTGCACTAACAGAACTCTGATTGTGTTCAGACATCAGGGAGAGTGACTTGGTTTCAGGTTCTGTTAGCCCAGTACCTAGGATAAGCTTCACTTAGCACGTGGTTCTAGCTGGTGAAATGTAAGGGGCCTGTTTTGCACTTCTTCCCATTTTCCCCGCCTCCCATATGGCATGAAGAGGCGACGCTTTGAGGGGCTCCAGCCATTCTGCAGTCATGTGGTAAAGGCCAAGAAAACTTCCCAGATGTGACCATCGTGGAGCTGCTAAATCAGTGACAGCAATGCTCCACCTCCAGACTTCGTATTTGTGCAGAAAATAAATCCCTATTTTTTAAACTATTGTCAGTTAGATTTTTCCTCATTTACACAAGTGTTTTTCAGCCAAAAGTATTACTACTTATTCACATAATATTTAATCAGTTCAACAAATACTTGTTAAGAGTTTATCATACACAAGCACTATTAAAATAGTGGCTATTTAGCAATGGCCAAAAGAGATAAATTCATGCCCACATGAAGCTTATGTTCAATGCGAAGACATAGTAAAAAAAAAAAAAAAAAAGAATAAATTTGTAAGTGCCGCTGTCAACCAGTTTTGGAAGAAACCTATCAGATCCTTAGTAAGTTTACAATTCAGTCCCCATTAGTGGGATCAAAAGAATGTGGGACACCAAAGAACATGCAGGAGACCATGTACATCAGCATGTTACATGGAGCAAATGAAGGGCTATGGTTAATAAGAAATCCACTAAGTGAAGATCAGTTAAAAGAACTTCTTTATTGTATCTGAGATTCCTAGAGGAGGAAGCAACCAATTGATGAAGATGTCAGAGTAAGGTATTACACTGAGTTTCAAAGACTGTACACAAAGCATGGAAAGGAATGAAATGCTTTCAAGGGAGAAAGTGAAAGTGTTAGGCACTCAGTCCTGCCCAACTCTTTGTGACCCCATAGTCTGCAGCCCACCCGGCTTCTCTTTCCATGGAATTAGTCAGACAAGAATACTGGAGTGGGTAGCCATTCCCCACTCCAGGGGATCTTCCTGACCCAGGGATCGAACCTGGGTCTCTTGCACTGCAGGCAAATTCTTAACCATCTGAGTTCCTGGGGAAGAGAGGACAGGCTATTAAAGACATAGAGCTGTAACAGAACAGGCCATGTTTAGTGAACACTTTTATGTGGCTAAAGGCTTCTTTGTGGCTGAAGACTTCTTTTCACTAAGTGGGAAGAAATGAAGTTTGAACATGAGGTTGAGACACATGTGAATTTGTCCTTTGAACTCCAATCCAATGTGAATAAAAGTGGAGGGAGCAGATACCTTTGTCTTGTTTCTAATCTTAGGGGAAGCATTCAATTTGTAATATTTAGTGTGATTTTTTTATGGGTTTTTCATAGATATACTTTTCCATGATAAAGAAAGTCTTTTACATCCCTAGTTTATTGAGTGTTTTATCCTCAACATAAAACAGGGATTTATGAATCCCATAAAAGGGATTATTGAATTTTGTTAAATGCTTTTTCTGCATTGAGATGTTTAATGCTTTTTCTGCACTGAGATGATCATTCAATTGTAGCCCTTAATTCTGGTGGCTCAGACAGTTATGAATATGCCTGCAATGCCAGAGACCCGGGTTCCATCCCTGGGTTAGGAAGAGCTCCTGGAGAAGGAAATGGCAACCAATTTCAGTATTCTTGCTGGGAGAATTCCATGGACAGAGGAGCCTGGAGGGGTACAGTCCATGAGGTTGCAAAGAGTCAGACACAACTAAGCGACTAAGCACACATCTTGTTTCATTGGCCTGTGTGTCTTATTTTGTGCTAGTACTATGCTGTTCTAACTACTGTAGCTTTGTATAGTATAGTCCAAAGTCAAGGGACATGATACCTCTAGTTTTGTTCTTTTTTTTCAAAATTTCTTTGACTGTTTGGGGTCTTTTGTGGCTTCATATAAATTTTAGGGTTATTTGGTCTAGTTCTATGCAAGAAGCCAATGATATTTTGATGGAGATTGCCTTGAATCTGTAGATTGCTTTCGAGAGTATGAGCGTTTTAACAATATCATTTCATGAAGACGAGGTGTCTTTTCTTTTATTTGCATTATCTTGTTTCCTTTGTCAATGTCATATAGTTTTCAGAATATAAGTCTCTAATCTCTTTGGTTAAGTTTATTCCTAAGTTTTGTATTCCTTTTGACGCAGTTGTAAATGGAATTATTTTCTTACTTTCTCTTTCTGATAGGTCATTATTACTGTATAGAAAAGCAACAGATTTCCGCGTATTACTGAGTTCCTTTCCTTGTGGACTGTCTTTCACATTGGGCAAAATCTCTGAGCTACTGCTCTAAATGCTTCATTTTACTGGTATGTTAATATCCTACAATTGCTATAACAGAGTATCACAATCTGGAGAACAAGAGGAATTTATTGTCTTACCATTCTGAAGATCAAAAGTCTGAAATCAAGGTGTTATTAAGGCTATGTTGCCTCTGAAGTTTCTAGGGAAAAATATATTCCAGGCCTCTCTCTTAGCTTCTGGTCATTCCTTGGCTTGTGGAGCTTAACTCCAGCCTTTGTATGGCTTTCATCCTGTGTGCATGTGTGTCTCTTAATATGGCATTCTTTTTATAAGGACACCAATCACTTTGGATTGGAGCCCACACTAATGACCTCATATTGATTACATTTGCAAAACTCTAGTTTTGTTGCTTTTAGATTTGAAACTCCTAAAGACAGAACAGCTGTGACAAACCTAAATAGCATGTTAAAAAGCAAAGATATCACTTTGCTGACAAAGGTCTATATAGTCCAAGCTATGGTTTTTCCAGTAGTCATGCACAGATGTGAGATTTGGACCATAAAGGAGGCTGAGTGTTGTGAAGAACCGATGCTTTTAAACTGTGGTGTCGGAGAAGACTCCTGAGAGTCCCTTGGACAGCAATAGATCAGGCCAGTCGATCCTAAAGGAGATCAACCCTGAATATTCATTGGAAGGATTGATGCTGAAGTCAAAGCTCCTATACTTTGGCCACCTGATATGAAGAGCTCACTCATTGGAAAAGACCCTGATGCTGGTAAAGATTGAGGACAGGAGGAGAAGGGGATGACAGAGGATGAGGTGTTTGAATGGCATCATGGCCTCAAAGAGGCAAACTCAAAGAGATAGTGAAGGACAGAGAAGCCAGACATGCTGCAGTCCGTGGGGTCACAAAGAGTTGGACATGACTGAGCAGCTGAACAAGAGGGCAGGAACTGAATCTATAACTCTGCTCTCAGCCAAGAGCCCTGTGCAATCAGGAACTGAAAATTTAATCCTTTAAATGACATGATGTTATAAATACAAACAGAAGGATGTGGTAAGGAGAGTAATTGATTGTTACTTCTATAATGTATAAGATAAAATCATGGTGACTCAGATTCCACTGAAGAATTTGTATAAATGTATAAAGTTTATGACTGTTGTTAGGGTTTCTTGTCAAGGTAGCTAGAGAAGTGAGTCTAGGTTAGGCCAACTGAGATTCTAAACTAAACATTTTTGGGTTTACTTTTTCAAATTTTTTTAAAATTTATTTATTTTAAACTTTACAGAATTGTGATAGCTCTTGCCATACATCAGTATGAATCAGCCATAGGTGTACATTTCTCCTCCATCCTGAACCCCCTTTCCTCCTCCCTCCCCACCCTATCCCTCTAGGTTGTCACAGAGTACTGGCTTTGGGTGCCCTGCTTCACGCATCAAACTGGCACTGGTTATCCATTTTACATATGTTAATGTATATGTTTCAATGCTATTCTCTTAAATCATCCCACCTTCTCTTTCTCCCACTGAGTCCAAAGTCTGCTATTTATGTCTGTGTCTCCTTTGCTGCTCTGTACGTAGGATCATTGGCACCATTTTTCCAGATTTCATATGCTCTTTACCCTTGCCATAGAAGTGATCTTCTCCAAGTAAGGATCACTTTTCCACAATTACCTGCTCTCTGGAAAGCTGGGGTGCGCTAGCGATGTGTTCCCGTTTCCCTGTCTGATATTGTAGTTTCTGCCAGATGTTATCATCTCTCTCAACAACTGTGCTAGCGTCATGATTGCTATTATACTACTCGTCTCGGCGACCCAGACTTCTTTCACTAAGGGTAACAGGTGCTCCCACTGTCATGAGTGGTAAGCAAAGGCTACACATGCTGACATAAGGCTGATAAAAACTAGAATCTTCCACTAGTCATTGTTTGTCTGAATCATTCAACAATGACTTAAATACAAACTTCCCTTATTTCATATCTTTTGTACCCTCACATCCTATTTTTAGGTTCATTCAACACTTCTTGGTTTTAATGACTCAGAATTGCACTATGTACAAAAAGTAGTAGGCTGATGTCATTTTTTTTTAGCTTTACAATATTGTATTGGTTCTGCCACACATCAACATGAATCTGCCACGGGCATACACGTGTTCCCCATCCTGAATCCCCCTCCCACCTCCCTCCCCATACCATCCCTCTGGGTCATCCCAGTGCACCAGCCCCAAGCATCCTGTATCGAACCTGCACTGGCGTTTTTACGAAAGCTTCTGGGTGAAACAGTCTCGGCATATGAATGTGTCTTACCACTTTTTATTGTAAGTGGTTTAAGGAAGATGCTGTTTCTGAGCCTGGAATTCTTACAGTCTGTTCCCTATGGCCTCCAGAGATAGCAAAGCCAGTGCCTATCACCTATGCAGATGGTAAAGCAATGCTGTTTTCTACATTTCGATCTATCTTGTGGTAATATGCCATAGGGATGATAGAAATTTATGCGTCATTCAAATCTAAACTACCAGCAAGATTCATCAGTTCATCATGTGCTTTGAAGCATCCAGCAGGATAACTGGAAAACACTTGAAGAAGTTAGACTATACATAAATATTTGTAGCCTGCCAAGGTGTTTTCCCAATTGTAAAAATATTAGAGAAAATATGAAGAAAATGTGCACCGTTGTATTAGAGAAAGAATGCTTTATATTCCTCGCCAATATCTCTTTCTTCTTTTACTTTCTTACTTTTTTTAATATTAGGAATTAAAAATATTTGGTGCAGCCTTAGGTAGAATATGTTCCGGTGACAAAATATAATTGTAAATTTCTCTAGCCTCTACTCTGTTTTAACTGTTTTCTTTACCTCTGTGCACAATTGGCTTCTGGGTAAAGAACCTCACTTGTTACCACCCATCTTCTTGACTGATATTGACTAACTCATAATGTGAGTCCTCCTGGGAGTCTTCTGCTGAGTAAAGCTATTTCCTTTACTGGATACTTCCCAGTATGGTGTCTGTAAGACATTCTGAATTTTTTGGTTGTTATCAAAACAGTTTCCTAAGCCCACGGTCTGGATTCTGATTTGGATTGGAGAGTTGCAGTTTCACAAGGATCAAATGAATGTGCATTTCTGGAAGGAAGGAACATTTTTGTGGTCACAGCAAATGCCACTGGACATCACCAGTTTTAGACTTAGGGGCATCTGAGAAGAATGTGATATTTTCCCATATTTTAGCTTCTTGCTTTTTGAAGCTAGGTTCCTTGAGTCTGTGGCATGCTCTCATACTGGAATGATTTTTGCTTAGGTATACTTGGCCATACTTCAGCCTCCAGTATTTGGGAGCTCCCCGATTAAATGTGTGTTCTTAATCTGGCCTATGTAATTATTAGAAATGAGAAATTAGATGCAGATGCATTGCAGTCTGCTTAGATTCAGATTCTACTCTCAAAGTTAAGAAGGCAATGAAGGAGGATACGCACAAAGACAGTTTACAGTATCTTTTTTTCTCTTTCTGGTTTAATAAATCTCAGGAATTTTCTTGAAAGGCATATATGGAAATTTTGGATAAAAGCATGGATGACTTAGTGGTGAAATAAGAAGAAGGGAATGGAAATAAATGGGAATATAAGCTAATTTGGTGAAGGATCAGGGAACTTTGTAGGAGAGGTACATTTCTAAGAACCTATTATATTATTTATTCTAAAATAATTTTAAATTGGGAGAAAAATTACAAAATAGTACAAAACCCCCTATAGTCCCTCACCCCCAAGTTCTCCAAATATTAATACTTTACCAACATTTGTCTCTCTCTTTTCTCTGAATCCATCAGTGGGTGTATTCCAAAACAAGAGAATACTCTCTTACATAGCCAAATGCAGATGTCAAAAAAATCAGTAGTCTTATAACACTACCATCTTATCTACAGACCTTGTTTAGATTTCACGAGCCACACAAATTGCATCTCTTTTTAATTTCTTATCTAGCATCCAAGTCAAATAATTGTCATTTCTATTTAAGCTCTTAAATAGGGAACAGTTCCCAATCTTTCTCTGATTTTTATGATCTTGGGTTTTAAAATAGTGAGGCCTTTCATTTGGAAGCTTTTTTTTTTTCCCCAGGTACATCTAATGTTCCTTGGGACCAGGGTCAGCTCATGCTTTCTTGGCATGAATACTATAGAAGTTGCACTACCCTTGTCTGAGGGTCTGAGAACCAAGAGAGCCAGTGATGTAGTTTCCAATCTAAATTCAAGGTCACAACCAGAAGCACCAGTAGTGTAAATTCTAGTCTAAGCGTAAGTCCAAAAGCAGGAGACGACCTATATCCCAGCTGAAAGACAGTCAGGCAGAGACTGAATTCTCCCATATTCAGCCTTTTTTGTCTTAGTCAGGCCTCCAACAGCTTGGATAAAGAGATCCACATTCGGTAGTGTATTCTGTTTTACTCAATCTGCTGATTCAAATGTTACTGTCATTCAGAAACACCCTTATAGAAACACCTAGAATGTTTAACCAAATATCTAGGTATCTTGTGGCCCAGTCAAGTTGACGCATAAAATTAACCATCATAAATCCAACCCTTGTCAACTTGATACCCATATAAATCTCCTTAAAGCATTTTTAATCTCCAAATAAAGATAATATCAAGGTCAAAATACTATCTTCCATGATACACCTATCCTGCATACAGTGAAAACCACACTAAATTTCATGATTTAAAGTTGGCAATACTTAAAATACTATAATATAAAGTCAATGGGCTTCGCAGGTGGTGCTAGTAGTGAAGAACCTGCCTGCCAATGCAGGAGACATAAGAGACATGGATTCGATTCCTGGACTGGGAAGACCCCCTGAAGGAGGGCATGGCAACCCACTCCACTATTCTTGCCTGGAGAACCCCATGGAGAGAGGAGCTTGACAGGCTCTAGTCCATAAGGTCGCAAAGAGTTGGACACGACTGCAGCAACTTAGAACATAGCACATAAAGTCAATACATCTTATAAGGGGATAAGAGAATGGAAAAAACAATGATTTTGTGTAAAAATATATTAAAATGAGTACATATCCATAAATATTAAAGTCCTCAATTCTGTAATTGGCCACATGGTTGTAATTACTACTTTTAATACTTTTAATTAACTTCTTTCACTACCCTGTCTGTATTACCTTTGCCATCAGCAAGCACTTCAGCTGGTAATGGTTTGCTACCTAGTGGAGTGATTCAAACATTGATTTCTGAAGGATATGGTAGATTAGCAGTCCTGCCTAGATTAGAGTGTTGTAGTTTTCCATTGACCTTAATCATAAGCAATGATAATACTAAGAGACATTGTAAGGGTTCACTTGTATTCCAGACATTGTCTTTACCTACATTGTCCAATTTTTTCTTAAAATCAGGATCAATCACCTTGGGCAGCATGGTAACACCCTTCTTTGTCTGTTGATTCACAGGAATGAAGCTCAGAGGGGCTGAATGACAGTCTTAAATTCCAGATCAGTGGAATCATTGTTGTATCTCCCGGCAAAAGCACTCCTTTGGTTAGCAGGGCATAAGGTCTTGGGAAAAAGAAGCAAAAATTTTGCTAATGGGTAGTAAGGGTGGTACCTAACTGGTGCTATAACTAAGTCTTCAAAAAGCCATTTTGCCAACCTGTCAAACCAGCTGTTTCAGGATAGTGGAGAGATTGGTCAAGCAGTGAATTCCATAAGCATGGGCCGATACAGCAAAGTAGGTTTCTTGATCAGAGCATCAAAAGGCCCTTGCTTGGCCCAAGGGGCATCCTTCCTTGCCTCTTCCATCTTCCAGTGGTTCTGGCATTCCCTGATTTGTGGCTGGATAATTCCAATATCTCGGGCTTACTTGGTGGCTCAGCAGTAACGAATCCACCTGCAATGCAGGAGGTGAGGGCTCAATCCCTGGATCAGGAAGATCCCCTGGGAAAGGAAATGGCAACCCGCTCCAGTATTCTTGCCTGGGAAATCCCATAGACAGAGGAGTCTGGTCCATGGGGTCGCAAAAGAGTTGGACATGACTGAACGACTGAAAACAGACAACAACAACAGATTCTAGTATCGACTGTCATCTTCCCATGGTCTTCTCTTCTCCCTTTGTGTCTCTCCTCTCTGTGTCTCTTATGAGCACACTGTTTATCTGACTTAGGACCCACCCAGAAAATTCTAAGTGATAATGCCTCAAGATCCCTCACTTAATTACATCTGCAAAGAACCCTGTTTCCAAATGGGTTCACACTCACAAGTCCTGAGAGTTAGGAAATGAACATATAAGGACCGCCATTCAACCCACTGAAGTCATTTAAATTCTTTCTTTCTTTTTATGGATAAAGAAACTAAGATTCAGAGAATTCACATAATTTAGTCTAGATTAGAAGAAGGAATTTGAATCTAGATTGATTTTCCACAAACTGCTACTGCTAAGTCACTTCAGTTGTGTCCGACTCTGTGCAGCCCCATAGATGGCAGCCCACCAGGCTCCCCCATCCCTGGGACTCTCCAGGCAAGAACACTGGAGTGGGCTGCCATTTCCTTCTCCAATGTGTGAAAAGTAAAAGTGAAGTCGCTCAGTCATGTCCGACTCTTGGCGACCCCATGGACTGCAGCCTACAGGCTCCTCTGTCCATGGGATTTTCCAGGCAAGAGTACTGGAGTGGGGTGCCATTGCCTTCTCCACAAAAGTCTCTGCTATTTCTGCCCCACGGTCTCTCATGTGAAGCTCTTTGGGTTGCATGTGTATCTTAAGTAGAGTTGGAAATTCATAAGTGTGGTGACTGTTTCTCTCTTTCCATAGTAGCCTGTGCCATTATCATTCTAGCCTTCCTCCAGGTAAACCCACCTCTACCAGGATAGAAGCCTGGGGAGCTCCTTTTGAGAATATGCCTGAAGTGTAGTCAGCTCACATTAAAGCACAAAAAATTAGCAGAAACTTCCCAGCAAACCAACTCACTGCTGTAGGTGGCGTTTCTACTCAATATCCTTCTCTTTCACATCAGCAGAAACAGCAGATGGTTTAAGTCATGCATTTGGGTTATCAGGAGGACACAATTTTCCACAGATGAATGTAAACAGCACTTTTTGAAAACACGGTTTTTATGGAACATTTTAATCATAATGGTTGTTTATCACCAAAATTCAGAAGACACACTTAATTTGGTAACGTGACAGGTTGACCTAGACTCAAATGTTCTGAACTCACAACTTTTCTAAAGATTCTTATTTTAGCCTCCTGCCATGTTTCTGATCTCTAAGTGAGGTTATTTCATAATAACAAGTATTTCGTTTCACTCATCGCTTCAAATAATGCCAAAATTTCATCATTTTTTCATGTTCTAGGTTTATTATTTCCTCTGTAATTAATTTCAGCTTTTTCTCTCAGCAATTGCACCAAAATACATTTTATAGTGACTTTCATGAACTTTTTAAAAATGAAAATTGATTAAACAATTTATGCTTGTGACTGCTATAACTTTAGTCCCATTTTATAGCTAGGTAAGTTGATTCAGATGCAAATCACTTTCACAGGTTATATGGCAAGTTCTCATCAGAGACTGCTTGGCTCTCAGGACTACAACTGACTTTCTCTTGTTAAATGTAATCAATATAAAAATCGGCCCCAGCCTCATAACTTGCAGGGAGTCTTTCCTATCCTTGCAGTTGTCACTTCCCTTAGCAACTGCTTACCACTGCAGCAGCTCCTCTGTAGAATATTACTTTGTTTGACAATTATTTATTTCATGATTTTGTATCTTTTTGAGATTCTTTACCTGAATTGTAGGTTGAGGGTTTTTTCTGCTTTGAATCTTCATCTCCCAAGATGCCTGGATTATTATTCTGTTCATCCTGGAGACAGAATGTTTGTAGATAATAGTGTCTGGAAAAGGAAATGCATCCTCTTCAGACACATGAAGCGAAGGTTGTTCATTTCTCCTACTTTAGTCTAGTCTCCTTTAGCAGAGCATTTCATAGGATTAAAAATCCTGGACTCTGGAGTCAGGCCACTGGGTTCAATTCCAGCTCTACCTTGGGCAAACTGCTTAGCCCCTACATCCCTCAGTTTTCTNCTCTGCTATTTCTGCCCCACGGTCTCTCATGTGAAGCTCTTTGGGTTGCATGTGTATCTTAAGTAGAGTTGGAAATTCATAAGTGTGGTGACTGTTTCTCTCTTTCCATAGTAGCCTGTGCCATTATCATTCTAGCCTTCCTCCAGGTAAACCCACCTCTACCAGGATAGAAGCCTGGGGAGCTCCTTTTGAGAATATGCCTGAAGTGTAGTCAGCTCACATTAAAGCACAAAAAATTAGCAGAAACTTCCCAGCAAACCAACTCACTGCTGTAGGTGGCGTTTCTACTCAATATCCTTCTCTTTCACATCAGCAGAAACAGCAGATGGTTTAAGTCATGCATTTGGGTTATCAGGAGGACACAATTTTCCACAGATGAATGTAAACAGCACTTTTTGAAAACACGGTTTTTATGGAACATTTTAATCATAATGGTTGTTTATCACCAAAATTCAGAAGACACACTTAATTTGGTAACGTGACAGGTTGACCTAGACTCAAATGTTCTGAACTCACAACTTTTCTAAAGATTCTTATTTTAGCCTCCTGCCATGTTTCTGATCTCTAAGTGAGGTTATTTCATAATAACAAGTATTTCGTTTCACTCATCGCTTCAAATAATGCCAAAATTTCATCATTTTTTCATGTTCTAGGTTTATTATTTCCTCTGTAATTAATTTCAGCTTTTTCTCTCAGCAATTGCACCAAAATACATTTTATAGTGACTTTCATGAACTTTTTAAAAATGAAAATTGATTAAACAATTTATGCTTGTGACTGCTATAACTTTAGTCCCATTTTATAGCTAGGTAAGTTGATTCAGATGCAAATCACTTTCACAGGTTATATGGCAAGTTCTCATCAGAGACTGCTTGGCTCTCAGGACTACAACTGACTTTCTCTTGTTAAATGTAATCAATATAAAAATCGGCCCCAGCCTCATAACTTGCAGGGAGTCTTTCCTATCCTTGCAGTTGTCACTTCCCTTAGCAACTGCTTACCACTGCAGCAGCTCCTCTGTAGAATATTACTTTGTTTGACAATTATTTATTTCATGATTTTGTATCTTTTTGAGATTCTTTACCTGAATTGTAGGTTGAGGGTTTTTTCTGCTTTGAATCTTCATCTCCCAAGATGCCTGGATTATTATTCTGTTCATCCTGGAGACAGAATGTTTGTAGATAATAGTGTCTGGAAAAGGAAATGCATCCTCTTCAGACACATGAAGCGAAGGTTGTTCATTTCTCCTACTTTAGTCTAGTCTCCTTTAGCAGAGCATTTCATAGGATTAAAAATCCTGGACTCTGGAGTCAGGCCACTGGGTTCAATTCCAGCTCTACCTTGGGCAAACTGCTTAGCCCCTACATCCCTCAGTTTTCTAACCTGTAAAAAAAAATGAAGATAATAGTAGTAGTTATATTACAGGATCTGTGATAATTGAGTTACTATTAAAATGAGAACCAGACCTGGAATGTAGTAAACACTAAATGTTTATTTATTAGTAATTTTTCCCAGTATTTCTGACACAGCCACATGTTGTTTCTACCTCTAATATTGTTCCCCACCAATTCACTTTCTATTGCAGCCAAATTGATCCTTCAAAAATATAATTATACTACTGTATTTCTCTGCTTAAATACCTTAATGGAGAGAGTTTCAGCTTCCATTTGTCATGGAGTAAATGATACCGAGCTACACTTCTTGCCATCAGTGTCCTTAGATCTGAACAAAACACATTAGGCAACAGTTTTTCAGGCAATGGATAGCAGTCAATTTTAAGTCTGGTGTGTAAGGAGGGAAACTCATGAAGTAAGCCCTGCAGTTGCTCAGTTCTCTGTCTGGAAATAATTTTCTGACTACAGCATAGGGAAGTAGAGGCGACACACGGTACAGTGGTCTCACTGAGCTAAGGGTGCAGAGGTCCGAGTTCTATGTTCCTCAAGCAGTTGGGCTGTGGTGGGTAGAGGCATCAGAGAGCTGTCACCAAAAGCTATGGGATGGACAACCTCAAGTCCATGGCTGAGCATGAGCTGTAGATTCTCAGGAAAAGCACCAGAGGTTTAATATAGCAGCTGCAATAGGGTCAATAGCTGGACAAAGATGTTTTAGATTAAGAAGAACTTACAGAGACTGAAATTCCAGCCTTGCCAGAACACAGAGATTTTTCTAAAGCTTCTTTTTTTAGCAGCCCTGACATCCATGAGTGTTGTCAGGTGCTCAACTATGTCTAACTCTGCAACCCCGTGGATTGTAGCCCACCAGCCTCCTCTGTCCTTGGAGTCCTCCAGGCAGGAATACTTGAGTGGGTATCCATTGCCTTTTCCAGGGGATCTTCCTGATCCAGGGATCCAACCTGAGTGTCTTACATTGCAAGCAGATTCTTTACCTTCTTAGCTGCCAAGGAAGCCCCAATGTCCACCAGAGTCACCCCAAAAGGTGACTCTTGGAGCAAGACCTATGTCCTAGAGTAAGACCTACTATAGTTTTCCCCAGGAAACCCTAATACCAAGCTCCGAAAAGATCCATAGAGCAGCAGAGTTTAAAGGTTGAGTCCCACCAAGTTAGTATGCTGCCAAAATACCTTTGGCCTTCCACAGTTCCTCACTAATAAAGCATAAAAATCAGGCCTACACAAATTCTAGGGAATTAGCCAGTAATTCTCTACAATGTATCATCCAAAATATCTCATATTCAATAAAAAAAAAGAAAAGTACAGAGAAATGTAATGCATAGTCAACAAAAAAGTCATTAGAAGCAGAACTGATTTTCTATAAAGTAATTCAATAAGAAAATGATAGTTTTTCAATAAATGGTGATGAAATAATTGGAATCTGATCCCTATGTGCAGAACAATAAAATTCACTCTTACTTCACACATACACAAAATTAACTCAAAATGGATTATATACCTAAATGCAAAGATTAAGATATAAATCTTCTAGAAGCAAACATTGGATAAAGGAAAAAGCAGTAATGATAAAGGAAAGTATTGATAAATTGGACTTCCTCAAAAATTCAAACTATCTGCTCTTCAAGGGAAAAACTCAAGAAAATGAAATGGCAAGCTATATGCTAAAAGAAAATATTCATAAAACATATAACTGACAAAACACTTGAATCAGCAACATATAATGAACTCTTACAACTCAATAAATAAGACAATCAATTCTTAAAATAAGTGAACATAACAAACACATGCAAAGATGCTCAACATCACCCATTATCAGAGAAATGCAAATCAAAACCACGATTAGGTATCATTTCACACCAGTCAGAATGGCTGCTATCCAAAAGTCTACAAGCAATAAATGCTGGAGAGGG
>SJYA01002500.1:0-13032 GCA_006410615.1 Neotragus moschatus
TGTTTCAAGCCCGTAATGGCTTGAGCCAACAATTGCATCTTATAGGGTTCTGATCCAATATCATGACAAACCTTAATATAATCTTCCTGAGGCTTTCCTCGTGCTTTGAGAGGCTTTAAAACCTTTTGACACTCTGAATTTGCATTATCATAGGCAAGCATCGGTAATAACATATCCTTTAATTCAGTCTGTGCAATAGTTCTCACCAGATATTGTTTTAATTGGGCAATAAAATCAGTATAATTTTCTCCATTAGATTGTTTTACATTAACAAAAGAAGAATAAGACTGTCCTGGGGGGTTAACCTTTTCCCATGCCCTAAGACAAATAAATCTAATTTGACTTATAAGTTGGTCATCGAATTGTAGTTGTCTCTGAATCCCTTGATATGCCTCTGACCCCATTAATTGCTCCACAGTAATATTAAGAGGAGGATTAGCAGCTACATTTCTTTAACCCTGTTGAGAGGCTTCATCTTGCCACCAGGTTCAGAATTGTAAAAATTCTGAAGTGGATAAGCAGGTTCTAGCAATCATTTCCCAATCACGTGGAATGAGTCATTCAGAGTGAGCCAACCCCTGAATATGACCTGTGGTGTAAGGAGACGTAGTTCCATGTTGTGTGCATGCCTGTTTAATCTCCTTCATAGTTTTGAAAGAGAGGAGTATGTTCAAATTGTACTCCGCCTTGCGGAAGTTGAGCATTAGGCAAAACCAAAGCATCAAGGTCGCCTTCCCGCCTCGCTGCTTGTACAGCGTGCTGAAAAGATGAGAGAGTAGTTGCAGATGTCTTTGGTATTGTGACCACAGCTCTAAATATCCCATCTCCCCATGTATTGGGATCTAGTGGAAGAGGTTCCTAAACTATAGGGGCTCCGGCCAAGGAGCCGAAGGCTGTGAGACTGGTGATAGAGGGAAAGCTTCAGGATGGTGTCCAGTTTAACTTGGGATTTAGGACTCAAAAATCGAGCCTCTCTCTCCCCTTCCAAAGGATTATATTTTCCTTTATCCAGACTTTCATAAATATGAGGCGGCCGGACAGGCAACTCCTGAGATACAGGAGGAGCAGGAGTATCAGATTCTGAATCAGAAGAGTCAGACCGTTCAGATTGTAAAGGAGCCAAAGGAATATAAATAAGGTTCCCTGGAGACCACACACTTACAGGAATGCGTTCCTCAGACTGACAGGCTCTACATAAACAATGCATCACTTCTTGCCCCTCATTGAGACGCAAAGTCCCTTTTTCTGGGTCCAACCAGTAACAGTGATTATGAATTGCCTGAAATAATTTCCAAAAAATTATATTCTTTCACTTTCACTCCAGAGCTACGTAGTAAAGGTTTTTAGAAGCACGATATAGTCAGCATGCTTAGAAGGTGATTGCCCCATTGTGTCCCTGATTGACAAATCCATGGGGGTGTACTCACCAAATGTTTCCACTGTCCTCTGATCTCTCAGTTGGAATTCCCTGCATCTTCTGGCACTATCAATAAAAGCCTCAAAAGCTACTTGCGCCCTCAGGACCCTGTTCAGGCGCCAGATGTCGGGACCAGCCCAATAACAAACTGACCTGAGGGAGCGGTGCCACAGAAGAATAAGGAAAAAGAAGACTCAGAAATAAAGTGGGAGTCAGGAGGCTGATGCCATTCGCAGGCAAAAGCCCAGATCCTAATCCTAGCATGCCTTTTATTGTTAGCATCTACTTTCTTGTTCGTGCTCTAGAAATATCTGTTCTTTACAATCTCAAATCGGGGATAAAGATACACAAAGCAGTCCTCAATATCAAACCTTTAGGCCTTTCATGACTTTGTTTAGCCTTTTCTCAGCAACTCCCTCAAGGCTCTGGTTAGTGAACAGTCACTAACGGTCTTCCATCAGTCACATCAGTACTTCAACACCTTGTTTTCAAGATGTCTTTCCACGCTATGCTTTTTACTGCTCCCAGCCCTTCACCTGGGTGTGATGAGAAAGT
Organism: Neotragus moschatus; assembly: GCA_006410615.1. Lineage (NCBI taxonomy): Eukaryota > Metazoa > Chordata > Mammalia > Artiodactyla > Bovidae > Neotragus > Neotragus moschatus. The sequence goes on from SJYA01002500.1 coordinate 1,973, forward strand.
CATTCTTATTTTTCAAAGATGCCCTGTTAATTATAGTACAGGCCTGTGCGTAGCCTATTCCCTACACAAATCTGACCCTGTCACATCCTCTCAGAGCCTGAGGGGCTCCTTCTCTCAATCTCAGAATATCTGCAAAACTTCCTCACTCCAGGCCTGGAAGGTCCGTGGAGCTGAGCCTCCTTCTGTTCTGTTCACAGGTGCACTTGGCCCCTAGCCTGGTACCCCATACCCAGGCCAGCGCTGAAGGGTTTGGAGAGAAGGAGGCAGGCCCACCATTCAGTTCAGTTCAGTCGCTCAGTCGTGTCCGACTCTTTGCGACCCCATGAATCGCAGCCCGCCAGGCCTCCCTGTCCATCACCAACTCCCGGAGTTCACTCAGACTCACATCCATCGAGTTAGTGATGCCATCCAGCCATCTCATCTGTAGTCCCCTTTTCCTCTTGCCCCCAGTCCCTCCCAGCATCAGAGTCTTTTCCAATGAGTCAACTCTTCGCATGAGGTGGCCAAAGTCCTGGAGTTTGAGCTTTAGCATCAGTCCTTCCAAAGAAATCCCAGGGCTGATCTCCTTTAGGTTGGACTGGTTGGATCTCCTTGTAGTCCAAGGGACTCTCAAGAGTCTTCTCCAACACCACAGTTCAAAAGCATCAATTCTTCGGTGCTCAGCTTTCTTCACAGTCCAACTCTCACATCCATATATGACCACTGGAAAAATCATAGCCTTGACTGGACGGACCTTTGTTGGCAAAGTAATGTCTCTGCTTTTTAATATGCTATCTAAATTATATAAGTAGTCTTGTTCAGGGTTCAAAGACAAAGCAGAACAGGCCTCTGACCTTGCTTCTAAGCTGCCTAGACACTGCCCTGACTGTTCGCTCTGAGTGCAAGAGCTGTGGCACCATAGATAAGATAGTGGACAAATCTTGAAACTGTTGAGCCCTTGGAGGAGCCCAGGTCAACCAAGCTCCAGGCTTAACAATATTCTAAGTTTTATAAGATAAAGCAACAGTATTAACATGAAACCAGAGCTGCAATTTGCTCACAGATTGATGATGATATCAGTTTGTGTCCTGGGATTGTAAGTGAGAACCCCAAACTGCAACCTTTGAACTCTCACCCATGGAGCAGACATGCTGCCTGGGACCCTTTCCCAACTGGAACTCCAGATGTGCTGTATCACAGGATTTGCCAGCGCTGTTTGAGTCTGGACGTCAAAACCCAGTTGGGTGATGTATTTTCTGCTGTTTCTATTTCTCTTTTCTTTTAATGTTAGTATATTGAAAATAAGCTATATAATTCCCTAATAAATAGTGGTATTATTTATTTTGTTAACAAATCCTTTGAACTTGAGATGGAAGTAAAGACTTTCAGGAAAACACTCACTGACCACCATCTTCTCCCCACAGCCCCTGTCCTTCACAGGGATGATAGCAGGGAGTCTCTAGGACGGACACAGGGTCACCATCGCCGGGACTGTTCTTCTCTTAGGCGGAAACAGGCACCGGAAATTGTCTCTCAGCCTCACCCCTGAGTGAACCGTTAGGTAGGTAGAATAGGGAAAAGGAGTCCAAAATGGCGGTGGCTAAAAAACAAGGAAGGTCAAAGGAAGGTCCGAGGACCAGAGTGAAGACTTCAGGTAGAACAAACAGCACTCCTGGCTAAGCCCAATTTGCATAGGGCAGGCCCAGGTGGAGGAAAAAACATATAAAAGGAGGAGCCAAAGCGCTTTCTCTCGTTCTTTCTCTCCAAAGTGCATGCGCTCTTTCTCTCTCTCTCCTTCTCTTTCTCGCTCTATCCCTCTCTCTCTCCCCCTCCCCCATGCGCTCCTCCACTCTCTTCCCTTCAAGTCTTTGGGTTGGCATGCCCTCACGCTTCGAGGATGGATTCTCCTGCTATCTTCTAAATAAAATAGAGCTGTAACACTGATTTGCCTAAGAGCTATAAGACAATTTGTCCAAGACCCAAGAGCTGTGACGCACTGAGGGCTCTAATGTCCGTCGCTCAACATCTGTTGTGACGAGACAAAGAACCGAGGAACATACACTCGAATGACAGAACCACAATGCTGTCAGCTCAGGAGGGTCCACCCAGCGTCCTCTGAGCACCCGCACCTGGCTCAGGGGATGGGAAGGGTCGGCCTTGCCAACAAGACCCCTGCCACCCACCATAGCATCCAGAGCACCATTAACCTGACTCTCCAGAGACAGGGGGGGATGGAGGCTCATGGTTAGGGAGGGAAGCAGGCCAGCCCAGAGGCGGAGTTCTGGGGCTGAACTTCGTACAAGATGACCCAGAGTTACAGAAACAGCAACTTGTTCTGTTTCCTACACCCACCTTCATCTACTTCAGAAACCATTTGAGGTGACCTGGACATAATTAAATGTCATCAAAATTGTAATTCGATCTCTTTTAGTTTTAAGGTGTTTGCTGCAAAGAACTTAAAATCAATTCGAAATATAAATATCTCAGCTCTGTTTCCCATCCCTCGCCTTCCCGAGGGGCCTATCTGGGAATAGAGGAGGGCCTGCACATATTCTCAGAGTTGGGAGGGTGCTCAGGTGTTCACGCAGCCCTGGCTGAACTCTGCTGAGTTCCAGGTGGTGGGGAGACTTGGGACTTGTGCCCCATAGGTGTGGGGTCCACATTGGCTGCACCCTGAGGTCTGCAGTCCACCGAGGCCCCTCTGGATACGTGGTCTCTCTCTGAAGCCTCTCTGTCCAATTCCAGCCTGCTTCTGTCCCTGCTGGTCCTCTCATTACTTTGCATGGGGTCCGGGACCTTCTGGATTCTTCCAGATCCCTCCCCCCACAACCCTTCCTTCACATGTCCATTCTAGATAACTCCCTCTGCCACTGCCTACCCTGCCAGGTGACACAGCCACACTGACCATGGACTCTGAGAGCTCTGAGTGTACCCAGGGGACTCGGAGGGAAGTGAGGCACCCAGTTCCTCAGAAACCCTCCCAGCAGGGGAATCGGCATCTTGACTCTGAACTTCCATCCCTCTCTCTCCCTCTCCCTCCCTCTCCCTCTGCTGACCCTTCCTCCCAGCACAGGATGGCTATCTACTCCTATTCTGTCTAATAGAGCCTATCTCTACCTCTGAGGGCCTCTCTTCCAATGGGAGCTGTTGTTCTCTCCTTCCCTGGGGTGGAATTTTCAAGGGAACACAGCAATGAAGCTAGAGAGTGGCAAAGGGAAAATTACACCCAGATATTTCAGAAATAAAGGTCCATTTAGTCAAAGCTATGGTTTTTCCAGTGGTCATGTATGGATGTGAGAGTTGGACTGTGAAGAAAGCTGAGTGCAGAAGAATTGACGCTTTTGAACTGTGGTGTTGGAGAAGACTCTTGAGAGTCCCTTGGATTGCAAGGAGATCCAACCAGTCCATCCTAAAGATCAGTCCTGAGTGTTTCATTGGAAGGACTGATGTTGAAGGTGAAACTCCAATACTTTGGCCACCTGATGTGAAGAGCTGACTCATTTGAAAAGCCCCTGATGCTGGGAAAGATTGAGGGCAGGAGGAGAAGGGGACGACAGAGGATGAGACAGCTGACAGATGGCATCACCAACTCAATGGACATGAGTTTGGGTGGACTCCAGGAGTTGGTAATGGACAGGCAGGCCTGGTGTGCTGCAGTCCATGGGGTCACAAAGAGTCGGACATGACTGAGCGACTGAACTGACTGATTTCAGAAACATTATTCTCCAATTTTAAGAGGAACAGAGACTTAAATTTTCTCACTCTAGAGCCTGGTAGGCTGCAGTCCATGGGGTCGCTAGGAGTTGGACATGATTGAGGGACTTCAATTTCACTTTTCACTTTTATGCATTGGAGAAGGAAATGGCAACCCATTCCAGTGTTCTTGCCTAGAGAATCCCAGGGATGGAGAAGCCTGATGGGCTGCCATCTATGGGGTCGTACAGAGTCGAACACGACTGAAGCGACTTAGCAGCAGCAGCAGCAGCAGAGTCACTTGGAGTCTCCTTTCCTTTCTGTATTCCCAGAGGGAGCAGTTAGGCTCAAATTTACACCAGTTCCCAAGGCCCCTGATGGCTGAGAGCTCACACAGCACCCTGGTGTTCAGGATGCATCCATAAATCACCCCCTTAGTGAAAAAGTGGAAGTGAAAGTCTCTCAGTTGTGTCCGACTCTTTGTGAATTCTCCAGGTCAAAATACTGGAGTGGGTAGCCTTTCCTTTCTCCAGAGGGTCTTCCCAACCCATCTTTACCAGCTGAGCTATGAGGGAAGCCTCACCCACTTAGGCGAGAAAGCAAAGGGCTCTGGAAGCTTCCCTGAAGCCCAGTGGTCAGGATTCCATGCTTGCACTGCAGAGTGCAAGGGTTTCATGCCTGGTAGAGAAACTAAAATCTTGTCAGTCAATCCACGAAAACACAGAAACAAAAAACAGGATCTACAGGTAGAAGGTCTATGAAGCGCCTCTCTTGGGTGATGTACTGTCTGATTTCTCTCTCCCCCAGGTTTGCTGTGGACCTTCAAACCGACTCTGGGGACAGTGACATTGCTTTCTACTTCTACGCTCAGTTTGAAGATGACAGCGGTGACTATGTGATCTGCAACACAAGGCAGGAAGGTAAATGGGGTACTGAGGAGAGGGTTTGTGAGATGCCCTTCCAGAGGAGGGAGTAAGTTTGAGCTCTGCTTCCAGTTAGAGAGCTCGGAGTTCAAGGTGAGCTGGAACTCTCCTCTCTCTTCATTTCAACTGCCTGTCCCTCAGCTCAATCAGACCCAGTGAGCAGCCTTTAACTAGTCACGTGAGCAACATCTTTGTACAGAGAACTATTTCTTTATAAGACTTCAGTCTTCTGACATACCCTCACCTGTATCTACAGGTACACCTATTACTTTTATCCCAGAAATAAGCACTAGATAAGTCACCGTGGTGCTTTTTGGCCTCTTGGTTGTTCAAAATTCAAGTTATGTCCATCCTCTGTGTAGCCCTTCCCCTCCAGGTCCCTGGGAACATTACTTTTTCTGTTACCTTGTTGCTGCCTTTATCCAAGTGTTATTAATAGCTTAGCTTTACAGGACATTTCACATTGCTTTTGCAAGCAGAGCACTGTCTCTGGGCTTGGGGGCGGGGGTGAGTACATTTGTGTTCTGGAGTTGGGGGCGGGGGTGAGTCCATTTGTGTCTGTGCTTCTCTGTGTGAACACGAATGCCCCCACCCTCTCAGCATGTAATGTGATCTCACCTCTCCTCTGCTCCCCGCCACCTTTTGTCAAACCCAGGTGAGCCAGGACTAGAAAGATAAACCTACTGTGATAAACTAACAATCAGAAGAATTAAAAAGCCAACAACTAAATCCATGTAGAGATTGTGTTTGGATGCCCTTTGGGTCCCAAGCATGTTCCTGTAACTGGCACAGCTCCAAAGGCTGATGCCTAGACCTATAGGGAATAAACATGAAAACTAGACTCAGGTTTAAAGTTCTGGTAGCAGGCGTCCCAGAGGCTCAAGTGTCCTCCCACCTGGCTGGAGACCCTTCCTGGCATGTGCTCTCATCTTGATAGGTGATGGTGTATGGGGACCTCTTCACCACGTGCCCTTCAATGAAGTCAACACCACCTACATCATGGGCGCCATGCCTGCAGAAGTTTCCAGGTCAGTCTGCCCACCCAATACCTGTCCCTGGGGCTGGGTTTGGGGTCCCATTCTTTGTGCCCAGGGTCTGCTGCATGAACCCAGAGATGTCAACCAGGCTCCTATCCAGGTGACTCTGGGGATATCCCTCTAGCTCCCCTATCCTGTCCTTCTTGTGTCGTTGTCTCTATCTGGGACACCCGCTCAGTCTCCTGGACTCCTTGGCCACTCATCTCTGTTTCTCTCTGTCCCCACTCTGCTTAGGAGGCAGTGTGGTTGTAGAAAGAACCCAGGCTTGNAAAAAACAGGATCTACAGGTAGAAGGTCTATGAAGCGCCTCTCTTGGGTGATGTACTGTCTGATTTCTCTCTCCCCCAGGTTTGCTGTGGACCTTCAAACCGACTCTGGGGACAGTGACATTGCTTTCTACTTCTACGCTCAGTTTGAAGATGACAGCGGTGACTATGTGATCTGCAACACAAGGCAGGAAGGTAAATGGGGTACTGAGGAGAGGGTTTGTGAGATGCCCTTCCAGAGGAGGGAGTAAGTTTGAGCTCTGCTTCCAGTTAGAGAGCTCGGAGTTCAAGGTGAGCTGGAACTCTCCTCTCTCTTCATTTCAACTGCCTGTCCCTCAGCTCAATCAGACCCAGTGAGCAGCCTTTAACTAGTCACGTGAGCAACATCTTTGTACAGAGAACTATTTCTTTATAAGACTTCAGTCTTCTGACATACCCTCACCTGTATCTACAGGTACACCTATTACTTTTATCCCAGAAATAAGCACTAGATAAGTCACCGTGGTGCTTTTTGGCCTCTTGGTTGTTCAAAATTCAAGTTATGTCCATCCTCTGTGTAGCCCTTCCCCTCCAGGTCCCTGGGAACATTACTTTTTCTGTTACCTTGTTGCTGCCTTTATCCAAGTGTTATTAATAGCTTAGCTTTACAGGACATTTCACATTGCTTTTGCAAGCAGAGCACTGTCTCTGGGCTTGGGGGCGGGGGTGAGTACATTTGTGTTCTGGGCTTGGGGGCGGGGGTGAGTCCATTTGTGTCTGTGCTTCTCTGTGTGAACACGAATGCCCCCACCCTCTCAGCATGTAATGTGATCTCACCTCTCCTCTGCTCCCCGCCACCTTTTGTCAAACCCAGGTGAGCCAGGACTAGAAAGATAAACCTACTGTGATAAACTAACAATCAGAAGAATTAAAAAGCCAACAACTAAATCCATGTAGAGATTGTGTTTGGATGCCCTTTGGGTCCCAAGCATGTTCCTGTAACTGGCACAGCTCCAAAGGCTGATGCCTAGACCTATAGGGAATAAACATGAAAACTAGACTCAGGTTTAAAGTTCTGGTAGCAGGCGTCCCAGAGGCTCAAGTGTCCTCCCACCTGGCTGGAGACCCTTCCTGGCATGTGCTCTCATCTTGATAGGTGATGGTGTATGGGGACCTCTTCACCACGTGCCCTTCAATGAAGTCAACACCACCTACATCATAGGCGCCATGCCTGCAGAAGTTTCCAGGTCAGTCTGCCCACCCAATACCTGTCCCTGGGGCTGGGTTTGGGGTCCCATTCTTTGTGCCCAGGGTCTGCTGCATGAACCCAGAGATGTCAACCAGGCTCCTATCCAGGTGACTCTGGGGATATCCCTCTAGCTCCCCTATCCTGTCCTTCTTGTGTCGTTGTCTCTATCTGGGACACCCGCTCAGTCTCCTGGACTCCTTGGCCACTCATCTCTGTTTCTCTCTGTCCCCACTCTGCTTAGGAGGCAGTGTGGTTGTAGAAAGAACCCAGGCTTGGGAACCAAACTGAATCCAGCTCAGATCCCCAGCTCTGCCATTCTCACCAGCTGGGGGGATCTTAGACAAGTGACTTCACCTCTCCCAGCCTTGGTTTCCTTATTTGTAGAAGGAGCATGGTCTCTGCTGTCTCATGGGTCTTTGTCTGAGTTCAGTGAGGCGATACATGTCAGGAGGCACAGAAAAGCCTGTCTGGGACCCACCTGAGTCTATCTGACCCTCTCAGTGTTTTCAAATTTTTGAATATCTACAATTTAAAAAGGTCAGGCAGTCAGGAGCAGTTTNGGGTCGCGAAGAGTCGGACACAATGAATGAATGAATATTGAAGGCTGATTTCCTTTAGGATTGACTGGTTTCTCTTTGCAGTCCAAGGGACTCTCAACTCACCTGGATCCAGTACAAGGATGTAGGGCCTGAGGGGCATCATGAAGGAATATGTCTCATGTTGCCTGGAACCCAAAGTACATGTGCAGTGTAGAAAAGCAGGTCATTGGAAAGACAGAGTTATCTTTCTACTTTCTCTGTAGAGAACATGTCCAATCTTCATCACATGAAGAAGCAGAGTATGAGACCAAAAAAAGAAAGTCTTATGCTGCCAAGATATTAGTTAATAAAAATAGTATTTTCCCAGATTTTTGTGATGTTTAGGGTATTTATCAACAGCTTTGGCTTGAATATGGTGCTCCGCCATCTACCCAATTCACATGACCACTGTCACCCATTTTGGCCCCCAGTAGTTTTTATTTATGGAATTAGTAACGTTCTTCATTTATGGCCATGATGCAGGGTTTCTTTTTTAAAAAAAAAAAATGCCTATAATAAATCGTTTAAAGGAAATTGGGAAATAAGGCTGATTGGTCCCAAGGGAGTCACACAAAGACTGAAAGCAGAAGTAGCTGCATGCCTGGTTAATCAGCTGATATTCGGAGAAGGCAATGGCACCCGACTCCAGTACTCTTGCCTGGAAAATCCCATGGACAGAGGAGCCTGGTAGGCTGCAGTCCATGAGGTCACTAAGTCAGACATGACTGAGCAACTTCACTTTCACCTTTCACTTTCATGCATTGGAGAAGGAAATGGCAACCCACTCCAGTGTTCTTGCCTGGAGAACCCCAGGGATGGGGGAGCCTGGCGGGCTGCCGTCTATGGGATCGCACAGAGTCAGACACGACAGAAGCGACTTAGTAGCAGCAACAGCAGCATGACACAGATTCTTTCCCGAAGGAGGAAGTTGTAACCAGATGGTGATGTTGAGAGTGCTGCATCCCTTGGGGCTGCAAGTTCTTCTGCTCCTTAGCCCTACTCCTGCCATCCAAGGAAAGGACACCTCCGACCCTCCAGAGCCCAGCCCAAGGGCCGCCTCCTCTCTGAATTCTCTCAGGGCTCCACAGGTCAGATACTGGAGGGCACAGATGGAATCTATGGGGTACTTGCTTTCTGTCAGGGATCGGCTTAGTGTCTTAGAAGCTTTAGCTCATTCAGTGCTCACAGCAGTCATATAAAATAAGGCCCGTGATTAGCTGCTTCTCACAGAAGAGCAAATAACAAGGCTTAGAGAGTGTTGTTGTTGTTCAATCACTAAGCGATGTTCAACTCTTGGGACCCCATGGACTGTAGCCCACCAGGCTCCTCTGTCCCTGGAATTCCCAGGCAAGAATATTGGAATGCATTCAGATCTTCAGGTGATCTTCCTGACCCAGGGGTGGAACCTGAGCCCCCCGTTCAGCAGGCAGATTCTTTACACTGAGCCACTTGGAAAACCTTTAGAGAGATGTGAGGAGCAAGTTTTGTCACCTCAAAATATGTGCCATGAGGATTCATTTAAACTGATTTTTTTTTTTTTTTTTGCCTCAGGGCAAGCAGGATCTTAGTTCCCCTGACCAGGAATCAAACCTGTGACCCTGCAGTGGAAGTGCAGGAACACACACCCTTAGCCACAGGAAAACCAGGGAAGTCCCCAGGCTGATTCTTTTTCAGAAATGGAAGACCCAAAGTTTTCTTGCTGTTGTTCAGCCACTCAGTTGTGTCTGACTCTTTGTGATCCCAAGGATTGCAGCACGCCAGGCTTCCCTGTCCTTCACCATCTCCCAGAGCTTGCTCAAACTCATGTCCATTGAGTTGGCGATGCCACCCAACTCTCTCATCATCTGTTGTCCCCTTCTCCTCCTGCCACTCAATGCCAGAAAGAATGTATATAAAGGGCCTGTTGCAGAAATAGAGCCATGACCAGTGATATCTATGGAAGAACACGGGCAAGGTGTGGTGGGGGAACCTGGAAGAGCCTCAAGGCTGGAGTCAACTCTGTGCCCAGCAAGCACTTATTTACCAAACATTTGTTTTTCTGTGCATAGCCTTCCTCCTCATTGAAGTCCCTAAACATTACTGTCAACAGTCCCTGGTGTCTTTAGCTGAAAGTGGCATTTAAGGTGACGGCTTTGACTATTTTGTTGGGTTAGTTCTTCTGTATCTCTCTCTTGTGTATGCTATTAAACACTTGTTAGATTTCTCTCCTGTTAATCTGTCTCATGTCAATTCATTTCTTAGACCAGCCAGAAGAACCTAGTCAGGTAGAGGAAAATCTCTTCCTTCCCCAACATCCATGTTGTGTCAGAATTTCCTTCCCTTTATTTATTTATTTATTTTTTCTGCCTGTGCTGCACAGAGTGTGAGATCTTAGTTTCCTGACCAAGGATTAAACTCACACCCTTGGCGGTAAATGCACAGAGTCCTAACCACTTGACCAGCAAGTAATTTCCAGAATTCCCTTCCTTTTCATGGCTGAATGATATCTCATTGCATGTACAGACCACATTTTACTTATCTAGTCATCCATGATAGACTCTTGGGCTGCTTCTACCGCTTGGCTGCTGTAAATAATACCATGAACACGGGTGTACATATATCTCTTCAAGTCCCTGCTTTCAGTTTTTTCAGGGTATATACCCAGAAGTGGAGCTTTTGGATCATACGGGAATTCTATGTTTAGTTTTTGGAGGAATCTTCATACTGTTTGTTGTCTGTCTCAGCCTATGCACAGTGATGCTAGCCATTCGGGAATACCTGGGGCCTTCACGGGGGCCATTACCACTGGTGGGAGTGCCCAAAAGCGTTTCCACAGCTGGAGACAAAGTTGTGGCTGNTGGATCATACGGGAATTCTATGTTTAGTTTTTGGAGGAATCTTCATACTGTTTGTTGTCTGTCTCAGCCTATGCACAGTGATGCTAGCCATTCGGGAATACCTGGGGCCTTCACGGGGGCCATTACCACTGGTGGGAGTGCCCAAAAGCGTTTCCACAGCTGGAGACAAAGTTGTGGCTGAACAGGACCTTGGAGTTCCTTTTACGGTTGCAAGACACAGATTAGCAACGATCATCAGGGGGCTCAAGGATTATTACTCTCAGGGCCTGAGGGCCACACAGTGACGATGGGTAGTGGAGAGGAGAGGGAATGAGTACAGACCTGGAGTTCTGCCTTTATTGGATCCAAGGGTCGGGTTCCTTGAACCCCAAATAAAAGCCAAATATCAGTAACCTCAAACAGGCAGATGATACCATCCTTAAAGCAGAAAGCAAAGAGGAACTAAAGAGCCTTTTGATGAAAGTGAAAGAGGAGAGTGAAAAAGTTAGCTTAAAACTCAACATTCAGAAAACAAAGATC